>JAXQQM020075662.1:0-128769 GCA_034641835.2 Pinus albicaulis
AAGTACCCAAAATCCTTAAACTAGTAAAACATGAGCAATTAAGAATTCATTGTTTATAACTAGTTTAGAAGAAAACATTTAGAATAATAATGATTAAAACCAGATTACACTTAAGTACCTTCTGATTTACTCCTTTTCATTAATTATTCAGAAATGAAACACATTGATATAATAAACAGATATAAAAACTTAAAACACAGGATAGAAATGACTTATTGATCCGTAGTTTGACACATGAATCCTGTAAAAAGTCTCTAGCATCAATTCATCATCCAGCAAGCCACAAAGAAATTTCTCCAATAGCACTTTATTCCGAAAAAGTCAATGTTACTGCAAAGTATATGAATCCACACTTACTACTCCAATTTATGGAGTATTTATACAAAAAATCATATAAAATATCTCATAACAAATTGAGATATTATCTAGGATAACTAATAAGTATTTTACAACAATATAGAGACAGATGGTCTCATAGATAAGAAAAATGATAACTGATGTTGTGTTGTTTCCTTCTTTTAAGAATGTGCTGGAGGCAGGCCCTATATCTTGGCTTGCTGCTATCCTCTTCAGTAATTCTATGTTGATTATTTCGTTTCACTGATACTCTTTAACTGCTCTGATACTCTTTGACCTTTGTTCATCCTTTTATCCTTTTTATCATGATATACTGTGGTAAATAGGCAAAAATTTATGTAAGGATAATTTTTTACAAAAGTTCCATCATTTCTTCCCACCATTGAACTTCTGGCACTCTGGTCCTTTGCAACTTTCTTAGTGTTTCATCAACCTCAGTATATCTGAAGAAATTAGGCTGATTTGGGAACAAATGATTTACTTCATGCTCAAGATAAAATAAATTCTCCAATCTGTCATGAAGGTTTTTCCCTGTAGGCAATGCTGCTGTTGATGAACTGGTTGAAGAACTAGCTTGATTATCAGCATATTTGTCCAATTTTTCAACCTAACTATCAAGGTCCATTAGCTTATCTTCTGCAACTATAGGACTGGGCAATCCTCTATTTAACAAAATATTCAATCTTTCTCTGAAGGCAATGATTTCTTCTTGCATATCCGAGCACCTTCGTTCTAAATTCTGTACCAGAGTTCTTTTAGTAAAAACTATCTTTATTTCCAGAATTGTTCCGGTCCTGTCCTGAATACCAATTTCTGCAAGTTGATTCTTAGTCTGAGTATTCAAAAAATGTATAAGTCTATTGGCCTCTTCTGGCATATTTCCCAACTCTTGTCTTGATCTCTCAATCTCATCCAGAGTCAATTTAACTAAGTTATTCTGTTCATCCATTATTTGAATTGAGGACCAAACATCCTTTATTGATTGAATGATATTATCCCAAAGAATTTCATTTATTTCTTTTAAAGGTTTCTCCAATGTGAGATTCTTTTCCAATGCTTTGAATGTTTTTCTAATTTGTTCACTTCTCTTGTTTTATCATCAACACTCATTTTTGAAAGATCATATTTATGTTCTAGAGTGGCCAATTGTTCCTTTGTTTTGTGAAGCTCTATGGCCTGAAGTTTCATATCTTCCATTGACTTTGTTAATTCATCAGTGTTCAAATTTGCAGTGTTGCTCTGTGACAATTCTGCTGGCTGACCTGTTGTTGTTGTACCTATCACTACTCCTGCTGTAGATACTAGAATATTTGCCTGCTTATCTTTTAATGCATTCTCAAGCTCTTTTTCAGTTGCAGTAAGTTGCTCATTCAATTTTAAGAGAAAATCCATTAGTTCTTCCTCATAATTTTGTTTGATGATTTCTGCAGTCTGTGGATGTCTTGAGGCCGGTAACTTTATTTGTTTTCTCAGAGCTGCAATATCATCATCTTTTCTCTTGATCAAAGCTTCAATACCTTTCACATCTTTAGGATTATGACCCAAACCAATGATTATTTCCTCTAAATTTTTGATTCTATTATCCTTAGCCTGGGAGGAGGCTTTTTCAAGCCGCAATTGTGTATTAGTATTATCCAAAGAATCCTGCAACTTATGGGTCATCATTGATTTATCCGTCAGAGTAGAATAAATCATCTCACCTGTTTGCTTGTGTAGCTCAATTTGATCTAAAGGATGGATATCCTTTGCTAAGACTTCAAAATTAGTTCTAACGTAATCTGCAGCTGTCTGAGGCTGCTGCACCTTGGGCTTCAAATGGCTCATTAACATCTTACCCTGTTGGATGTCATAAGCTGACATCAATATTTCTTGATTTTTTGGAGCCATCTTCAAATATTGGTTGTACACTTGAAGTCTAAGTGGATCGTTCCTGGCCTTTATATTGATGAATGTTCTTTTGATGTCCCAGGCAGTTTTTACTGGAGGTTTGAAAGAAGATATTTCTGCACTTTGTTGCCTCTGTATTCCCTGTTTTTGAAAATTAATGGATGTCCCACTACCTGTATCTGTTTGCTGACTGTCTTCTCTTCCCTGGCTGTCAGGGATTTCTTGAAATGATTCATCTTCTGGAAGGGGAGTTAATTTCTACCTTTTAACATCTTGCTGTTCAGAAGAGCCACCAATAGGAGTAGTTGTTTCAACCTCTCTCTTTTTTCCCTTTTCTATATTCAGAGGAGTTTGTAAAATAGAAATTTCTGGCTCACTGATCTGAGTAGGAGGAATTTGTCCTTGACCTTGTTCTTTAGAAGTCTCTCGTTGCTCTGTCATTATGAATTTTTCAATTATTTGTATATCAGGCTCCTTTTCTTTTCCTTTAGATTCTACTGCTACTGTACTAATCTCCTGCAAATTTTGTTGTAAATTCCTGGCTGAAGAAGATCCCTGCACCTGTCCAAAAGATTCTAGGTCAAGTATCTTTTCAAGATATTTCATTACATTTTCAACATTGACCTGCTCACTATCTTTTTCAACCAATGTCCCTTCTGTCCATTCATCCATATTAACATATTGTTCTATTTCTGGGATTCTTTGATGGATGTATGGTGACAATTTATTTTTCATTCTTCTATCACAGATAAAGTTGTTTAGATCATAAGGCACCCAGTAGAAACTCTTTTGTAGTCTGAGATAGTCTTCTAAAATCCTGTCGGCTTCCTTTCCAGCTTCCCTAGAGTTACAAATGAAGGGACCTAATTGGCTCTTGATCCTGAGTTGAGCCTTTTTCTTTGCATTGCAAAAATGAATTATATCTGAATTATTCATCTGCCTGAAATATTCTAATGCAAAGATTCTCATTGGGACATACTTGGGCAGTTTGAACGGGCATAATTCACATCCATATATCCTGATCTCTGTGTAGTTTTGATATAGGTACCAGTCACCTATCTTGTAATGCTTTGAGAGCTGAAGGATTTTCTTGATTTCATTGTTAATTCTAGGAGGAGAGACTCCTGTCAACAAGGTAGTTGTAGGATGAACAAAAAGGTCGACAAAATCATTATAGGAATAAGGAGAATCAGAGGATTTGTGAGTAATGGCAGACCAAAAGATGACTGACCTAGGATTCCCTTTGGCATCAAGTTTCTTAACATAAAAAGGGAAAATTTCTGACTGAAAGTAAATCATGAGATGATATATGACAGAAGAATACTTAAATACTATCTCATTCTCAAATCTCATGAACTGATCATGGATTTTGTCAGCAATATAAGATGCAAAATCGTACTTGACAGCAGGAGGCTGTCCAGGGGTAAAAATGGATAACAATACTAGGGTTAAGTGATCAACATACTCATTAGTATTGAAGCCCATTATGGAAGATATCATGTTTAAAATAAGTCTACCCTCATCAGTAAAGAAAGTATAACCATAAGGGGGAGGGTTTTTAGGCTGATGCTCTGGTAACATGAAGGTTTGGCATAGGCAATTTAACTCTTCATGGGATAAATTAGTAGATTTATCAAGTAATTCAGCCATGGACAGGGGAGTGAGAGCTTGACCAGGTTGGAATTGTAGCATTTCATTTATGGACTGAGCAGTTATTGGGAAAAGGACATTTTGACTTGGGGATAAAACTGCTCGTTGGTTGGGATCATAATTTTCGTAGCAATAATGGATTAACTCAGGAAAAATATGGACTGAGGGGAGAAGGTACATAGGAATATTTGATTCCCAAAGTCCAAAGATGTCAGAACCATTCAAATAATTGTCTCTGCAGCGGAAAAATATTCGAAGAGGATTCTCACTGAGACGCAAGTCCTTAATTTGAAAATCCATATCGGCTAAAGGTAAATAATCCAAGTCCTTGTGAGGGGCATTGATGGGCACGACATTCAGAGCTACAGGAACTTCCATTTCTGGTTCTTGTGGATTCAGAAATGGAATTTCGGGGTTTTTGTGGAAAAGGGGCACAATTACTAGTTTTGGGAATATAATTGCAGTTCTGGGAACGAAAAAGACCAAACTGAACTTCTTTTCAGACCTTAGTGCAGAATTAAAACTAAAACCAGGATTTTTTATAGAGTTTAGCGGGGAATTGGAATAAATACTTGTTTACGGGAAATGAAATGTGTTTAAACAGGCACTGGTTATGACAGAAGAACCCTGAAATACTCGGCTTCAATTCTCTTCAGCAAGGTAACGGTCAGCAAGCGTTAACAATTGGTTTTTGAATTTTGTTGCATGGAAGACTGGCTAGCGCACGGAACAATGAAAATGACGCAGACGCAATTTGTTTTATTTACAAAGTCAAAAGGGTGGCGGGTTTTGATTGATGACGTCAGCATGTACGATGGTTTCGTCACAGAGGGATAGGAGCGGATATTTGTTTGGGCCGCTCGCGCAGTGGAAATCTGGACCCGAAAAAGATTAGGGTGAATTTGATAAGAAATTCGCGTCACAACTCTCCCTCCGTACGCCAGCCAACTTCGGACCCGAAAAAGATTAGGGCGGAATTCATTTGGTTTTCGCGTCACAAATTGGCCGACGTTAGCAGGCTATTTTGGAACGCGAATTTGGTTTGAATTATGGTTTATCGCCGTTTGAAGTCCAGCGGGCTAGACTTAAGAACAATTTTGTTTGATCCCATCTTATAAAATTTGTGTTGGTTTTCTTTGATAATACACATATTTATAATAAATCATGGGAATACCACACTAGTAAACATGTGGAAAAGTTATATAAATTATTGAGAACAATCATTTTTATGTAAAAATATCTAAATGTGCTTTTGGGAAATAAGAATTTGAGTATTTGGTTCATATTGTTTTAAAGGAAGGAGTGAAGTTGGAGCCTCAAAAGATGCAAGCTATTACAAAATGACCTATTCCTAAGAAAATCAAGGTTCTTAGAATATTTTTAGACTTACATGATATTATTGATAATTTGTTAAGAATTATGCATGCATTTCAAGTCCACTCACATATCTCTTGAAGAAAATATCATTTATATGGAATGATGAGGCTACTTTGGCATTCTCTCTTTTAATGGATGCCATGTCTTCTACACCAACATTGGTTGCACCTACTTTTGGTAAAACATTCATAGTAGAGTGTGAGGCACTAGGACAAGGAATTTATGTAACATTAACACAATAAGGTATATCATTGGCTTTTAAAAGCAAGGAATTCAAAGAAAATATTTGGTGAAATCTACGTATGAAAAATAAATGGAAGCAATATTACATGCAATAAAAAATGGGGATAGTATATCATTGGGAGGTACTTTATAGTCAAGATATACCATGATAGCATAAAGTATTTTTTGAAGCTATGATTTTCATTAGAAGATTAACAAAAATGAGGAGAAAAAATGCAAATTTTTAATTTTGAGATAATCTGCAAAAAGGGTAAGGAAAATTTAGTACATGATGCTCTTTCTAAAATAGAAGAGGCCTCAAATTTATATCCAATTACATTTTTTATTCCAAGGTGGCTAGAAGAAGCTTGCCATAATGGAAAAATGACAATAGTACTAAACAAAAACTAAAATTTATAAAGGATGGGATGAACTCTATGGAGCATTGGGAGTGAAAGAGAGATATACTTGGTGCAAATGTAGAATATTTTTATGCACGCAAGCATATTTGAATAAAAAAATATTAAGGGAGTCCCATGTCTCTCTGATGGTAGGACGCAGGGTTCCTTAAAACATCTCAAAGGATCAAAAAATATATTTTTGGAAGAAATGAAGAAAGATATTCAAAATTTTGTAAGAGAAGGTTAGGTTTGCATAATAAATAAAAGAGAGATAGTAAAATCTCTAGGGTTACTTCAACCATTCCACATACATATTCAAAGACTAGAAGATATATCAATAGAATTTATTACAGGGTTACTAAAATATAAAGGTAAGTATTACATTTTTGTGGTCATTTATATAGACAAATTTTGTAGATTTTTTTTGTAGAGCTCAAAGTACATAAACAACAAGCCAAGTGGCAGAAGTGTCCGTGAAAGAAATTCATAGCCTTCATGGTTTTCCTAAAGTAATAGTAACAAGAAAATTTTGGAAATAATTATTTAATATGAGTGG
Source organism: Pinus albicaulis (assembly GCA_034641835.2). Classification (NCBI taxonomy): domain Eukaryota; kingdom Viridiplantae; phylum Streptophyta; class Pinopsida; order Pinales; family Pinaceae; genus Pinus; species Pinus albicaulis. The sequence goes on from JAXQQM020075662.1 coordinate 6,451, forward strand.
AGAAACACTAGCTGCCATGAGTTCTACATATCAAACACAATCAAATGTTCAAACAAAAATAGTTAACAAATGTTTTTAAGGTTATCTACAATGTTACTCTTTAGAAAAGCAATCTTAATGGATGAAGTGGGTTCGCAAAGGAAGAATGGTAATATGATACTACCTATCACACATCTACTAAAATTTCCCTATTTAAGGCCCTTTATGGATATCCAACTCTTAGTATCTCATACTTTTTGCAAGATAAGTCCAAAGTATAGGAAACAAAGTCACATATGGAAAATACTAAAGAAAATTTGAAAATTATTATGGAAAACCTTCAAATGACATGAAACATAATAAAACAACAAGGGGAACAACATTGAAGTGAAAGATAATTTGAGGGTAATTGGGTATTTTTTAGATTATAGCATTATAAGCAATCTTCATTCAAGAAAAAGAAGAATAAAGAATTAGCTCAAAAATGCAATGTGGAAAAAGTCGAAGTCGGGATTAAATCGGCAAGGGTCCAAAAGTTTAAATACTCGATAAAGTCGGGATTTTTTTGAAAAAGTCGGAAAAAAGTCGGCAAAACTAAAAAAATACAAAAATATTCATTTTTGGAAAAAATCCTGATTTTTTCAAAAAAAATTAAAAAATTATTAAAGAAACTACCTCACTCAAGATTTTTTCGAAAAAGTCAGCAAAAATTCGGGACTTCGAGGATAAAATCGCGACTTTTTCAGGGATGAAAAAGTCGGCAAAAAGTCGGCCAATAAAGTCGGCTCCGGGAAAAATTCGGGATTTTTTCAAAAAGTCGGGACTTTTTGCCAACTTTTTCCACACTGCAAAACTGTTATGGCCCTAAATAATTATTCATAGGATTTCACAAGTGGTATAGAAGTTATATTTTCCTTCTTCTTGCATTCATAAGGTTTTTCATGTATCTTGCCTAAAAAAGGTTTTGGGAAAAAATATGCCAATGCAAATAGAACTTCCAAAATTAGATGAAGAATGAAAGTTGATTCTTGAACCACAAAAAGTTATAGATAAAAATTTTGTATCTCTTTGACATATAACCATTATGAAGTACCTAATCAAGTGGAAGAATATTCCTCTAGAAGAAGGTACATGGTAAAATGATCAATTCATGATGAAATACCCACGGCTAAAGGGTTCGTTTGAAGTTTTGACAAAGGTTTTGTTATATGTTTTATATAACGCGCGGCGGAATAGTTTTATTGTTTGTTAAGGTCCCACACAGTGATCAAATTTGAAGGGCAGGTCTGAATTTCAATTAGAAGGGCATATATCTATGTCGCCCTTCCATAATGAAAAGATTTAAAAAAAAAACTTTTCAATTGACCACAATAAATTATTTTTACATTTAATTTTCAGAAAGACAAAACCATCAATCTTTATATTAATAAAAGACTGTTACATATACAACAATGAAGAAGGCTCCATCTTTCATTGCTTAAATATCTCATTGGAAATGTCAACATAAGTCTTGAAGACACTATTATAAGAGTTTGGATACATACCACTGGGATATAGGAGATTCTTATGTGTCAGATTGTGTAATGCAATTTTGACTTTGTCTCACAAGGAGCAACAGCATGGAGGTCTGGATTTTTCTTATAGAACTTTTATTATTATTATTTGAAACGTTGTTTATAGATATGAATACAACAATGAAATTATGAGCATGGTGGACAATTATTCAAGCTCATGATGTCAAACCATGATGATGTAAGTTTGGAATTTAACATTTTTACATGTTAAAGACAAATAGTCAAAATCACTGACAACTTAGTATGCCATAATTAATAATCATTCCTTGTTCACTTTTGTTAATAGGTTTATGTCACACGATGATGCAGGGGCATTAGGAACTAGCCAACAATGTGGGAGGTTTTGTCCACATGTTGTGGCTAGGAGGGTTCGAAAACATTTGAGTTGTAATAGCTAGGTGTCAATACCTCAGCTGACTGTATTACTTAGACTAGTTAGAGTTGTAGGAGTCGAACAGTTTCAGTTAGTTGAATTATTATAATTAGACCTTTTGATTTCTAGAACGGTCCTCTCAGAGGAACCGAAGAGCCATATGTTATGCATATAAATTGTAATTCCTCGGATGAATAAAAGTAGAGAGGGAAGAGGAGAGTAGAGAGGGGATTTCTGCAATAAACCTCTGTGTGTGAACAATTGTTTCCAGTTAAATGATTTCCAAGCTTAGTTGCCATTGAATTATCTCGAACTGCTAATTGTGAAGAATTTTTTAACTGTGAGGCGATTGGGTACTGATAATTCCATTCTTCTGTCTTTGAATTCCCGTAAATTTTTGGATAACCCTGTGAACTCACCCCACCCGAAGGCGAGGTCTGTGTAGAGAACCGGGGTCGTGAACACTGTTCAAATATAAAAATCCCGCTTAATAAAGAGACAATATTGTTGTGCTTTCGGAACCTGACCCGAGGATTGGACATGAGTTAACAAACAAAAGGATAGCGGAACCAGACTTGCACCCGTGGTCAAGCCTTGTACCAAAACCATGAGCGGAATCACAAAAGCGGGTTGCCCATATCGCACCGCTTTTGCGGAGTAGGCGGTATTTCCTATTCGCGAGCGATTCCATAGGGAATGCGACACGTGGCGAATTGACCCCGGCAAACAACCGTTTAACCCACCCATCGCACGTTAAAGCCCGACGTTGGAAGCCGAGCGAAATTGCCAAGAGTCGTTGATTTGGAGAAGGGCCATCGGACGGTGGTCGCACGTTGAACTTGCCCGAAGGTTAACTAAGGTGTGCGGAGGATAGCCAGGTACGATACGAGTGTTTGATTGGTTATTGATATATATAGGTGGGGCCGGAGTATAATGAAATTGTTTAATTAAACGATTGGCGGATAATTAGCATAAGTCTGGAGCGTGATTGTTGTAAGGCTGGGTGGTGAAATATAGAGCCAAAATTTCATTACAAGTTATTTATTTAAAAAGAAACGTGGAGTATAAATACAAAGTGTTGAAAGTTAAACATTGGTTATAAGGCTTGGAGATAATATAAAGTTGGGAATATAAATTAAAGTCCAACCATTGTGGATGGTATTTATTTATCAAATTCTACAAATTTGATAAATAAACCCGAAGAAAGAAGAAGTCAATGAAGACCCAGGCTGGAGGAAAATAACGGGGTAAACCAGGGGAAAATGCTGACAGAGCGATTGTAGACACACCAGCTCTCCTTAGGGGTCCAATTTCAGTTTTGTTGCATCACACGATGATCTCTCTTCTCTAGCATTTACTTGTATTGAAGATCACTATTCTAGGAATAAGGAGTTATTTTCTCCAAAAATAACCCTAGCCAAACATTGACAATGCATCAAGGATATATTTCTATGCTTCATAAGTACATATGTTCTACTTCTAAATCATGTCTTGGAAGTGGTTGTTTTGCCGGAAATTATTCACCAGTTGGTTTCATACCAAAGTCTTTTTCACATTTTCAGCATCCAATACATGAAAAAGATAATGGTTTAAAACAACATAAATATTTGAAATTTTGCAAGAATTGTCCGGCACACTTTGAATATGAATTTTGAAGTCAAGTGCATGATGCTGTATAGGATCAAGTGTCATTTTCAATACCAAATGTTTCACAAGAAACTTCTCAACATGTTACCCTGCAGTAAGGATTAAATGACAATATTGCATCAACTATTTCCATAATAAAAGTGCACCTCGGCCAGAAGACTAAACAACTACAAATGTTGTAGATCTAACAAGACCACACAATCAAATGTATTCCACAAGGCCAATACTGTATGAAAAATGAAAAGGATTTTGCAACCAAAAATACCTTAGGCAACTAATTCAATTAGATAAACCAAACCATCAGCAAAAAGGAAAACCAGCCTACTTGGCCCCAATATTTTCAACTTGGTCCTCTAATTCAACCAATAAAAAGGCCAAAACCATAGCATTGAGATACATTTCATTACACTGTCAATAACAATAAAATTTGACTCAGCCATAACCCTTTCCTTTTATTGTTTTGAAAAGCTTTATGCATTACTCTAATGTGGCTAGTCCATAGGCCAAGTAGACCACTGGGTAAAAAATATGTTTCCTTTCACCTTTGAGTTTTCAAATTATGCCTACCAAATCTAAGACATTTAAGAGGGGGAACTAATACAACGTTAAAAAGAAAACCAGAGCACACATCTAAAAATTACCTCCTTAGCTACTATCACACCATCATTAACTATTTTCGGAGAACCATGCTTGCTCTCCAAGACAACATTTTTCCCTTCGCCCCAAGGGTGACTCCAACAAGATTAGCAAGTTTGTTCACACCGCCTGCAAGACAAATTGACAATGCTTTCATTAAGTGTGCAATTTAATGCCAGACCATATGCCAAAACAACCCTCCATGAAAAATTAAAATAACACATTAAAATCGAATATAAGTGGACAAGGAAAGATCCACCGCAATGAAGTTTCACGTGTAGGTGACCTTCCTTTAAACATAATTTTTTCTCTGACCTACAATTTTTTTGTCACTGAGCCATCCTTGTTGAAGTACAACTCCTTTTCCATAGCTCTTGTATTAACTACCTTCTCTCTGTCGCGTAATCTCAGAGTCCCTCTTCTTCTTGAGTGATTAAAGGAAATGGGTGAAAAAATTGAAAGAGAAGACAATTGTCTGCCATAATTATCAAACATTGCACCCAACTTCTTCCCCTTTCCATTGTTACCCAATGAGGTAGATGTGGAAATTGTTGTCATACTGCCCAAAGCAGAGGCCATCTTCTCTTATGTTGAATATATAATTACAAGATCTTCATATTAGTATGAACCTTAAAAAACATGACTCCCATTGCTAAAAACCATTTTTAAGTTGTAACAGGCAAACTAAACAACTATCGCAACTTTTGGCAACTTCTGGAGCATTAAGAGAGAAACAACCAAAGAGAAATACAACCACAATCCTCATTTTAATGAGACCGGACTATATATTTGCATTAAGATAATAGAAATAAATCATGACTATATTAAGGCCAACACAAAACAATCTTTAACCAATGTCTCTCGCGGCCTTCAGGTTGCCATGCTAGAGGTTGCATATTTTTAATTTAAATTCTTGACCTCTCGTGCCCATCTATGAATGCATCCAATGGGATATCTACATCAAATGCTCCTTTATATCCCCAAAAAAAAATTCCCTACTACAAGAGCACCAATATTGATGGATCACCCCACACCATCCCACCCACTAGAAACGGTGAAAAAGGAAACCCGAGAAAAATTCTGAAATATCTCAAGATGAATATATGGGTGGTTCTTATGAATCAACCAACCATTCAGAACATGCTCATCAATCCAAACCATGAGTATTATGTGACGATATTCAAGCAGGCACTGAATCGGATTTCTGAAGCTATGTTAGAGAAACCCTAAACTCTCACCGAAAATAGGTGAAATGTGGCACCACTTAGAGATTGACATGTGCCAATTGGTACAAGTGGTAGAAAATTGGCATGCTCAAACAACGAGGTGATGCAGGAATGACATGAGGGAGAAAATATCAGAAAAGCCCCAAATCTGGAGAACTAAAGCTCATCACCAACCCGAGATTGACAACTTTACATGATGTAACCTATGAAATCGTAAATGGAGAAATCATAGTAACAATAAAGTAACCTATGTAACAATAAATTTAGATTCATCCTGGGAGTGGTAATGGGAGAAATCATAGTGAACAACAGGAAACATGCAGAGTTGCTTACAATCAAATAGATGAAAAAACACATACAAAAAACCTAGATAATAATCATGAATAAGCTTAATATTGAATTATGAACTGTAAAGGAACTTACAAAATGTGACATTACGAACTTGGTCAAGCGCACAAGAAAAAATATCCTGGACATGACCCTGGTTGACAAGTTGTATTCCTCATGATGCAAGAGGATTTGTACCTACACTGCCAAGTCAATCAAAACTTCTGAAATATCTCAAGATGACTATATGGGTGGTTCTTATGAATCAACCAACCATTCAGAACATGCTCATCAATCCAAACCATGAGTATTATGTGACAATATTCAAGCAGGCACTGAATCGGATTTCGGAAGCTATGTTAGAGAAACCCTAAACTCTCACTGAAAATAGGTGAAATGTGGCACCACTCAGAGATTGACATGTGCCAATTGGTACAAGTGGTAGACAATTAGCATGCTCAAACAACGAGGTGATGCAGGAATGACATGAGGGAGAAAATATCAGAAAAGCCCCAAATCTAGAGAACTAAAGCTCATCACCAACCTAAGATTGACAACTTTACATGATGTAACCTATGAAATTGTAAATGGAGAAATCATAGTAAAAATAAAGTAACCTATGTAACAATAAATTCGGATTCATCCTGGGAGTGGTAATGGGAGAAATCATAGTGAACAACAGGAAACATGCAGAGTTGCTTACAATCAAATAGATGAAAAAACACATACAAAAAACCTAGATAATAATCATGAACAAGCTTAATATTGAATTATGAACTGTAAAGGAAATTACAAAGTGTGACATTGCAAACCTGGTCAAGCACACAAGAAAAAATATCCTGGACATGACCCTAGTTGACAAGTTGTATTGCTCATGATGCAAGAGGATTTGTACCTGCACTGCCAAGTCAATCAAAATCCATCTTTATCTATACAATAAATACAAGTAATTGATGTAGTATTTTTTAATCTAAGATGCATTCTTATGATAATGTTAGAACATATGTTGAAAATGTCAAAACATACCTAAATAATCTCCTCTTCGTTTCAAGAACAATTTATTGGAGTCGCATGAACTTGGAACAAGCCTCCCACGATCTGAAAGAGTAGCAACTAAGTCAACAGTGACTTTTTTGTTGCTCCGCTGGATCAAGGGAGGTTTGCTCCAAGATTAAATCGCTCCAATAAATTATTCTCTACTAAACAGGGCCAACCACGTGAAGGTGGAAGCTCTTATGGCCCCTCCCCCCCTCCTCACATCACTCTCAATTCCCCAATACCCAATCTATATTTCATTTTTTACTTTCATGAGCATAAAAAAAAAATATTCAATAACTAATAAAAAAACAATTCAACAAAAATTACGCAAGGAAACATTGCAATTAATGCTTGACATAAAAATAGTATGATAAATGAGTTTTTTATATAATGCAAAAAATGTTCCAAGTATGGTAACATTTATCTTATAATAATACAATATTTTACATTATCAAATTTTCTTTTTCTTCTTCCTATTTCTAAATCTCCTAATTACATCATCAATATCATCGTGCTCTGCTCTTGTTTCGTGCCTTTCGACCCGCACTGCTGACCTAGTTGCATAGTCACGATGTCTGGTCTCATCCAGTGACGGGGCATCGCCTACAAAAACAGATAATATTAAATTTTAATTGCTAGTTTTTAAATATCATTGAACTAGTTCGATAATATTAATAAAAAAAATTGCAATGAGATTATTTACCTGGTGCACCAGTTGTTGCCGCTGACCTAGTTGTGTAGTCACGATGTATGGTCTCATCCAGTGACGGGGCATCGCCTACAAAAACAAATAATATTAAATTTTAATTGTCAGTTTTTAAATATCATTGTACTAGTTCGGTAATATTAATAAAAAAAATTGCAATGAGATTATTTACCCGGTGCACTAGTTGTCGCCGTTGGGACTATTGCCCTGTCTTCCTCTTTGGTGGTAAGATCCTCAAGGGAAACATTCTCTGTCATTTAAACAAAAAACGTTATAAGGACAACCATCAAGGTATAATTAGAAAAAATTATAAGTGGAAATTAATTACCGTCACGACCCTCACTGATAGTAGCATTGTCGGCCTGGTCCCCACTACAATGATCAGGTTGCATGTGAGGATCATCTACATCTGGCTCTAAAACTGGGTTATTTTCCTCGTCGGTAGTGTTGCTCCCCTTATTTAAACAAAGTTGTTAGACATAAAATTTATGGAAGAAAACAAACATATTGAAAGGTTAATGTTTTACCTTATCAGGCATTCTGGATCTTGGGACCTGCCCCAAGCCTCTGCGATGTTCAACTACGGCTTGATAGCCGAAATGGAAAGTGATATTTTTATCTTCCTCTGTATTTTCTGTTCCGAATTCATCACCATACATTACATATGATTGTGTATTTTTAATCATATTTGATAGGATTACAAAAACATTGGAAGGCGACACAATTATTTATAAGATGTTTAGCTACTTAATTACAATTCTTGCAGCTAATTTCAAGTAGCCGCCCTGGCCTAGCTTGTGATGGCCCTTTTTTTCAATCCTAGCTTTGGTTTCCTTTGAGGTGTTAGGCAACCTAGCATCAAAATATTGAAGTCATATATGACGTAGCACACTTTTATTTTAGACATAGAGAAAATTAAAGCTATTGAATTAAAGTTGTAATTTACCTTGTGGGTCCAGTTGGCATTTTTCCTTCTTTCTTTGCCCTTTTCTCTTTTCCGTCATGGATGAGTGCTCTCCACTCACTCTCTGGAACTGTGAGAGGACGCTCGTATCTAGGGTTAAATTTCAATTGTGTCCTATAGGTGTCCCTGGTATATTTCAAATATTTTCCAGCTACGCGAGCCACCGTTGTTCTGTCAAATGTGCCGACCCCAAAAAGGGCTTCTAGATAATCTAGAAGTTCTTTTTTCAGGTTGGAATTCTGGGAATTCCACCCTGTTTGTATGGTTGGGCCAAAAACTACCAACGCATGGCTATCCAAAAACCTGTAGAACTCATTGTTTCCTACACAGACAAAAAAATATATATATATATCATTAATTTAAAAATAAAAATCATGATAAATATGTTTTAGATAAAGTACATGAAATAGTTAAAATATTAAAATTTACCTGGGAGTTGTGCGTGCTTTATAGGGACACCTTCATCGTTCACCAACAACGTGCCATTAATGGTCCCTGTGGAGCTGACACGTGTAGCTCCAGGAAATGCAATAATGTAGTTGGCCATATCAGCCTCATCATTGCCAACACGTTCATCGGTTGGCTGGGTGTCTGCTTGGGCAGGGTGTGTTTCTTGGCTAGCACCTAAAGGAGTAGAAGGTGTACGAGAGGGTTGTTGGGCAATCTCTTGCCCTTGTGTCCCACTACCACCAACACCGGGTTCAGCAAGTGCCAGAAAATGATACATACAAAAGAACTTTTTGTTAGTTTAGTCAATGTAAAAATTAAAAATCAAACTATCACAATTCATCTCATGCAGAACAAAAAAAATATCCTTTTGACTTTTTATTATTACCTGATATCTTTCTAGCTGGCTCATAAGTTTTTTTATCCTCTCTTCTATTTCAGGTGTTTGAGGCGTGTCTATCAAAGTATTAAATTTCGACCTTGCATCTCGTGCCTTTTTTCGCAACAAGAACATTGGAGATAGGGATGAAGAAAGCTCTTCCTCAAAGAGGGAATCATCAGGCATACCATGGCTAGGTGTCTGCATATTTGAACAAAATTAATATTATTTCAATTATGTAAATAACTAAAATACTTGAATATAGAGCAATGCTGGCACTTTACATGTTCTTCCGCTGGCCTCTTTCCGCGATCATCCCGTCTCGGGGTTGTTCCTGCACTGCTCTGATCAGTCTACCACATTGCAATAAAATTATAAATATAAAAACTTGAAAACAATATCTAACTTGAAAACACAAAATGAAAACTGAAATAATTTCTAATAAGACACCGGAAGACAGAGTTAGAGTTTCAAATATGCCTTGCATTGAATTCAGTCCTGGAAACATGTCATTGCACATTAAGGCACCCAAACAAGAGACGAGTTGACAATGAAGACCTTATTGAATATATTGTTGGAACAACTTCTAGTAAACTTGTTGTGAAGACCTTGAGGACATTTTTGGAGCAACATTGTTGAAGCTGATGGTATAGCATTGTTGGAGACGATCTTGAAGGGCCTTGAATTGAAGCTTTTGGAGCAACTATTGAAAAATCCTTAGAGCATTTAAGTAAGGCACTTTCTATCTTCCATCACCTTTTTCCTTTCAATATCATTTAAACGATTTTGTTGATATTTAATGTTTGAAATCACGTTATAATTCCTTGATTATATGTGTTTGGGGACTTTCCCTTTGAAATTACCCAAAAATACCCTGGAAATTTTATCTTCAGGATGCATGTTTGACCCTATTGTTCAATATTTTGATTGATAGTAGTAAACATAGAGAGTTAGGGGGCTCTTGAATTGGTTTGTTTGGGCCATTAGATCCCTAAAATCTACTAGGGAGAACCCCCCTTGAGTTGGAGGATAGCTAGCCCGAAGTGAAAAGAGGTTGGTGAGGTGACAATGGGGCTATTGAATTACACATGGTATCACACTTTAGCTTTAGGACTTTATCTTGAGAAGTGCAAGATTTTGTTATATCAATTCTCAAATTTTTTACAACACTATTGTTAAGAACTAATAAGAAGTGATGTTGAGGGGTTTTTGGGTATAAGAAACAATACCATTTAAAAACTATGGTTCTCAGTCCTTGGCATTCCTTCACCTGGGCTTAGGGGCACACTAGAATAATTTCACACTAAACCATGCAAACTTAAAAGTAACTTAACAGATCCATAAAGTAATAATAATCATAATTCCTAATTTCCTATTGTATGATATGATACAAATTATTCAAACATGAAGCAATGAAGACATGCAATGTCTGAATTTCAAGATTGATGAACCAATACAAGAAGTTAGAAACTACAACTTTGATTCAATACTGTGTGTCCTAACTCCAGGAAGGAATCTAGTTTGTAGTACAGAACATGCATCGTGTATTATCAATTCTTAATTGACAACAACTAAAGGACATCTACCTCATCGATTCCTTCCCATTTTGTGTTTTTATGTTATATTCCTTATAAAAGTGTCAAATTTCTCTCAAAGTAAGCAACCACTGAATAAAATAAAAAATAGTTGAGATATGATTGAGAAATGGTCATTTATTTCTTGAAAGGATATTCACAATTTCTTTGGTTGTTTTTCATCTCAAGAAACAAGAAATGACCTAAGAAACTATCGTGATGTAATATAAGAAACAACACGGTGCAATGGCCATTTTCAAAGAAAAATGATGTCCATTGAGGACATGGCCTTTATTTGGTTCCTGTTTCATAGGAGTTTCGGGTAGAAATGGAACTTTGTTGTACCATTTCCAGTAGTAAAAAGGGAAAACCTTCTTTTTCCATGGGAAATAACTTACCTTTCCTTTTTCAAGATAATCTAAATCACAAAAAATATGAACTATACTGCACACATTCTTGGATAATGTGAAAGTGGAAAAGGAATACCCTACACAAGTGATGCACACATGTACATTTGAACACTAATAAATTTTTGTAGTTGAAATGCAATGCTTGTTTTCATTTAAATGTAGGGTTTTTAAAGCAGGGAGAAATAATGGCTGCCAAATTAATAAGTGTTTCTTTGGGAAAATTTTAAATCTTGTATTGGGTGATGAAGATAATAGAGGGTATTGAATCTTGATTCTTGACATCTAGAGAGAACCCTACAGCCTAACACAATCCAATGGAATTGACCAAAAAAACCCAAATAAAGTCAACCCTACTATAGGAGGAAGGGCCTGCAGTAAGAACTTACCATTTTGCAAGAGCTGAGGGTGAATTCTAATACCACGGGGAGACGGGGTGAACAACGAGGGCGAATGTTGTTGCGAAACTCGGGGGCGAATGGGGAGGGCGGGTGCGATTGCGGGGCGGGGGCGAATGCTGAGGGCGAATGCTGTTCTACAAGAGCTCAGGGCGAATGCTGAGGGCGAATGCTGTTCTGCAAGAGCTGAGGGAGAATTCTGTTCTGCAAGAGCTGAGGGCAAAGGCTGTTCTACAAGAGCTGAGGGCAAAGGCTGTTCTGCAAGAGTTGAGGGCGAATGCTAAGGGCGAACACTAATAGATTTTTGTAGTTGAAATGCAATGCTTGTTTTCATTTAAATGTAGGGTTTTTAAAGCAGGGAGAAATAATGGCTACCAAATTAATAAGCGTTTCTTTGGGAAAAATGTAAATCTTGTATTGGGTGATGAAGATAATAGAGGGTATTGAATCTTGATTCTTGACATCTAGAGAGAACCCTACAGCCTAACACAATCCAATGGAATTGACCAAAAAAACCCAAATAGAGTCAACCCTACTATAGGAGGAAGGGTCTGCAGTAAGAACTTGCCATTTTGTAAGAGCTGAGGGCGAATGCTGTTCTGCAAGAGCTGAGGGCGAACGCTAAGGGCGAATGCAGGGCGAATGCTGTTCTACAAGAGCTCAGGGCGAATGCTGAGGGCGAATGCTATTCTGCAAGAGCTCAGGGCGAATGCTGAGGGTGAATGCTGTTCTGCAAGAGCTGAGGGCAAATGCTGAGGGCGAATGTTGTTCTACAAGAGCTGAGGGCGAATGTTGAGGGAAAATTCTGTTCTCCAAGAGTTGAGGGCGAATGTTGTTCTGCAAGAGTGGAGGGCGAATGCGCGCATGATATCAGACGTTAATGTAGCTATTGTGACGGATATAAGTTTCATATTTTTATGTAGCGCGCATATAAGTGTCGTTATACTGACGGCGGGAAAAGCGTCGCTATTGTGACGGATGCCTCCAAATGTCGCAATTGCAACACTTAGACATTGTGTCACACTTGTGACGTTTGGAGGCATCCGTCGCAATAGCGACGCTTTGGGGCATAGTGTCGCAATTGCGACATCTTCCTCCAAACGTCGCAATTGCGACACTTTTCTATAAACGTCGGTATAGTGACGATTTCGAGCAGGATTGATAATTTTTGGGGAAATTTCCGACATTTGGTCAAAAGCATCGGAACCAAGTGTCGGAATTTCCCCTAAATGCAGTAGTGTAATGAGATGATGTTAGGGTTTACTCACTGATAAATGGAGCTTTGAAGACAACCTCTGCAAAGATTGAGCCTCAATGGATGGAGTGTGAGGCTGTAAGATAGTTTTGAACTTTTTGGGTGAAACGTGCAACGCCTCTGTGCCCTCTTCCAAACGCGCAGCGCCATTCCTAAACATGTAGTGCCATTGCAATACCTTTTTGAAGACCACATTTGGAGGCCTTCCCGGTGTCCAAATTGGGCCCAGGATATCTCGTTGAAAATATTATCCTATCTACTTTCAAAATCTACCTTTTTTCTGTTTTGAGTTCATTTTCCTTGTCAAAAGTTGATTTTCCCAAGACTGGTCAAAAAGTTCTGAATGAGGGTGCAGAAATGCAGAGTGCTGGTGCAAACCATTTTTGGAGGCCTTCCTCAACTCCAAATTGATCTCATGATAGCTCATTGTAAATATATCTCTCTCTAGTTATCATTTGACTCATCAAAAAAGTAATTTGTGCACTCCAGCTATGAGAAAACTTGATTTTCCCAAGGTCACTCCAGAAGTGCATCAACTCTCTTGTGGAAACTCTATTTTTGATATTTCCATAAAACCATGAAACATGTGTAAAAAATGAAGGAGGTTTTTATTCCTTGACCTATGATGGACAATAACCTCTCTCAGTTTTGTCAAATTCATCTTTTTTTGGTTAGAAACATAGTTTGAAGTGAAACTAGCCCTATGAGTGGAAAATGGCTTGATTCTTGGAATGATTTCTTAAAAATGATGGAGACATGATATTATGAGTTGGAATGGATTCATAATTACTTATATGACCTACTTTATGGTTCCTCTACTCATATGCCTCTTTTCCATAGCAAACCCTAGCTCAATGGGAGAGGAAATTAGGGTTTAGTGCTTGTGAACAATGATGACTTGGGCACCCTTGGGAAAAAGACAACTCCCTTTAACATTTGATGTGTTGGCATGTGGATTTCTAAGTTGGAAGCCTTTGGGAGACTAAATAATTATTAAATTTGAACTGAATAAAGCAAATCATGAGTTTATTTTGGGTCACCTTCACACCTTCTGCTGCCCTTTATTGAAAATGAGACAATGCAATGATTTGACCTAATGAAACCCTAATGACCTTATGAGAAATGGAAGAAACTGACTCAATAAGTGTCTTTGACTAAAATTGGAATGAGAGTAGACTTGTTTTTAGCATGATGAAGACATGGAAGAGGGTCAGCAGGCATATACTTGTGAAGGAAAATGGAACACTTGACAAGGACAACCACTAGTGGAACAATTTTATATCATGACCTAATGGAATGATTGAAAATTATTTAGAGTGGGACACCTAAGATGCACATGAAAAATGTGTTTTGATCCCTGGTGGAAGTATGCAAATACTAACACTAAAATTGGCTCTAGTTGGGGATGGTAGCTCCTTGGAGGTGCCAAGAACACCGTAGAACAAGTTCCTATTTGTTGGGCATGGAGTCAATAGCTAAAAACCAAACTGAATATTGAAAGAAACTTGACACAATAAACTGAACTGACTCAAACTAAAACACAACTGACAAACTGAAAAATATGCTCAAAATTGATCTTGTTCCACAAAACCTACTCTAATTGATCCATACATCACCTGATCAAGTGAAATGGAACAACCAACGCAACCATGTAAGCATTCTAGTTGTTGTTTGAATTCTCCACAAGTGCTTGCTTATGAGTAAGAAGAAAGAACTACTGAATGGAAAATCCCATGAAAATTTGTCAACAGATCAAATCTTGATGAAATTGCAAAGCACGAGCCCACCGTCTGACCTCAAGAATGTTGCAAAAGGATCTTCATAGGAATACATATTAATTTCCAGCCCATCTAATACGTTACTGCTCTGCTTCAGGTAGTCTTCGTACCTTGGTTTTAAAATTTTCCTAACATCTGTGCTTTCTTTCTTTGATAACTGAAGCAATTTGACAAAAGGATCGTGAAACTCATGAATGAATATTTTTCCCTAGTGATAAAAAACAAAAAAAAGATCTTCTTCATTACTCTCCTTATATGACTGCAAATATTGGTATGAGCTTTTTAATTAAACTCCTGCTGAACAAAACAATGAAGTCAGCTGTCGGATCAAGTTTATATCAACACTCTTTTCAGGGTCACAATTAGTTAATGGAGAAGGACTTTTGCTGCAGATATCATATAACACATCAGCTATAGGGTCATGAAAAACGTGAAAAGACTGTTGAAACCTATCCATTGTTTTTAATGAGACTGCATGACACTCTACAGGTTGCTCATCCTTTGCTTTAGAGATATTATGAAATTTTTCCTTTAAAAACTGAAATGCTTCAAAACATAGTGGTACATAATCATCTTGTATCATTTGATCATATGTTGCAGCTTCCAAGCCTTCATTTGCAACCTGACATTCAATGGCATTCGGTGGCTACAAATCTGGAGCTAAGGAGGATTCTACGTCGCAAATGATTTCCTCAACCAATTCAGGAGAATGTTTCTCATTAACAACTTGCTCAAGAAGTTCATTATCTACCTCAACCTCAAAATCAAAACTGAAAGACTGTTGATTTCTAATCTTGGAAAAATTTTCTTTCAGAAATTGAAATGAAGCAAAACATAAAGGAAAATATCCTTCACTTATTTCAAAAATTTTAGCATTTTCCTCATCTCTGTCATCATAAATATGCATCGGCTGATCACTATATTCGAGCTATTGAAACTAAACTTCCTCCTTCCACAAACCAACTGTTGATTACTCTGCAAGATTAGCTTCTGTTTGGAGAACATAATCATCATCATACTGATCAAAATTTGGCAAGTCATCAATATAAGTAATGTCACCAATCATACACATTATATTATCAGATTGTTTCTCCTCAGATTGATCTACAAATCCATTTTCTGATCTATGGTGGTTGGGATTAGCAGTAAAATTTTTAGGGATTGTAGTCTTTTCTTTTTCTGGGATAAGTGGGTCATGATGATATTGAACGGAAAATACATCTCTCATGGTGATCCTTTGCATCATTTCCTCTATTGTACTTACCAAAATGTCGATATTTACCTCTAAAGATGTCAGGTGCTCTGCAAATCTGAGATGCTCGTGGCAGGAAAGATTTTGAACCAACTCTTGACTTTGCCTTGCAAAGAAAGAGCAAATGACCTGATGCTGACATCCTCTTCGTCAACTTAAAAAAGGTCCAGGAAAGTATCAAAATTCTTCATATGTCTCTCAGCAGTGATGTTGTCATATTCACCATCAAACCTCGGCAGATATAGGCAATGATTTTCAGGGAAAGCATGGAGTATAGAAGTTAAGATGAGTGGTTTGTATCGATCTGGGACTATAAAAGGTGTAGGAATGTGTACAGAAGCTATAGGATTAGTCTTAGTCTCTTTAGGCTCGTCAATTTGAAGATGGTCATCATAAGATTCAGAAAAAGGATGTGGACCAAGATCAAAGGAAAAGTCGGTATTTACAATTTTCAAATCGGTAGAATCAATATTTTGATCATCTTTATCATACAACAAACTCTGGAAACTTTCAGGATAGTTTCAGGAAAATAAAAGAAGTAATTTACAAGAAAGCAGATTAGATCTTGAATACAATTCCACTTTGAATACCTGACCTTTGTGTAAGATCCTTCCATTTTCCTGTTGGCAAGGTCGATCTTCTAGTGGAGTCTTTACACCAAGTTGGAGTCGCCAAGTGAAGAGTTCAGCCTTCATATGCATCTGATTGTTTTCCACCATCAGCAATCAGATCTAAACTTTGTCGTTCTTTCCCAGGGAATATATGATCTTTCGTTCCCCAGTATGGTCGCCAAAATGTTATCACTTAGATTGAACCTCAGGCTGAGAGAGGCAATTCCAAGGTAACCTCAAACCACGCTTAGCCAAGTAGCTAGTCGTACTAGGCCAAGAGAGGACTCTCTCCGTATAGATCATAGTCAAAATGACTGAGGAAAGAAAATTTTAGGCTAGGTATAGTAGCTCGGGGTTTTGATTTTGATTTTGTAGGGTTTGTTGGATCAGGAGGAGTCAAACAGCTAGGGCAAGGAAATTAGGTCAAAATTTGCAGGGGTTCCTAGAGGCAAGGTGGGTAGAAGGTTTTGACATTAAAAGATGATTATGGTGAGGTGAAGGGAGTGGTGAGGAGCTAGGGAAATCATTTGGAGTGTATTTTCCCTAAATTGAGGAGAATGAACACATTATACTAAATTTCCCAAATCAAAGCATAAATAAATATGGATTCTGCCTTTCAAACTTGAAATATAGTATATTATAGACATGTAATGGATTATGAATTAAAAATAAATTCAAACAAATTAATAATATATAGGAAACTATGTATAAAACTCATACCATATGGATCCCAAGAAAATAGTTGCAAAATCTATTAATGTCCAAGCCAAACTGATATACAAAATGTCTCTTGAGATGCCCAAGCTCCAAGTGAGTCCAACCTCTACAAATGACTAAGAAAATACATCATATAGACCTCAAAACCACTCTCCTTAACCTCATGGAGTCGAATCCATGAGATAGGGATCATTTTCACCAACTCCCAAACAAGAATCTGAAGACTAGGAAAACTCAACAATTTGCCTCTAAAAGAGAGGAAACTGATTCATTTGACCTCTAGAAGACTTATCTGATGCATCTACCCTAGATGAAAGTCAAAAAATGACATTTACATTCACCATGACCATTTACATCAGTAATTTTCTCATTTTCCCAAGTAAAAAGTCAAAAAGTCAAAATTTTGCTGGAGATGATGAAAAGTGCATTTTCCGAGTAAACACGCAACGCCATGACAGAAAAATAGTATTTTGTGCAGGAAACCTTTGGAGGCCTTTCCGATGTCAAAATCAGCTCCATGATAGCTCATTGGAAATATCTCTAAGTCTAGTTTCCAAATATGCCTGCAGTTTTCAAAATTGTGTCCATCTGCCCTGTCAAAAACCTGTTCTCCCAAGACTGGTAAACGCACAGTGCCAAGGCAAAAACAAGGGCAGAAACATGTTTTTTTGGTGGTTTTTTGCCTTTTTGAGGGACCAGTTCTCCTCCAAATCTTCTAAAATTTGCTGGAGTTAATGCCATCATCATTCTTAACATGATGGTGGTGGCCATTTTTCAAACTGATGCCCCAAAAATGAGCACAACACCAGTGGCGCTGCGCGTTTAGCAGAATTTCTATTTGTCAAAATTTCCCAATAACCAAGATTTTCACTAAAGTGCCAAATGTGCCAAAATTTGTCCAAAATTGTGAGTTTACTTGCTAATCAAGGGCTTGAGGCATGAAGAGACACCTCATCAAGTATTTATAACCTTTCCTTCTTCTTTTTCTCGGTCAAAGCTTGAATTTTTGCATGGGCTCGTTTGAGCTTGGCCCTTGCAATATTGTTTCTCATGGCATAGTGCTTTGCCATTTTCCTCTGAATGTCATTGTCCTTTTGAGACTTCGCCAAGAGATGCTCCAAGTGTTTTTTGACCCTCTCAAACCATGTGTCTTTTCCTTTAAGAACTACATTGGTGATTTTGTCCTCATTTTCCTCACCTAGGAAGATCAACTAAAATTCATGCTCTGTCTCATGTTTGTCGTCCTCATCATCAATGTTTGGCTCTATTACCCTTTCTTTAACTTTGTCTACCTGTTGTGTTGATGAAGAAGGCATGGTCCCTTTCACTCTAAGTGAATAAAACACGTGCCTATGACCTCTCTGATAGGTATGTACCAATATGCCCAAATCATCCCTCTTAGGCTTGCTAATTTCACCTCTGCTAGGTTGCCATGATGTATTTGGTGTCAAAACCCTAGGGAGATGATGAATGAAATGAAGGATTGTGAAGTGAATGGAGGTGTGGGAAAATGAAGGAAATTGGAATATGTAAGGGAGCCTAGGCTAGTGAAAACCCTAGGGTAAATGGAATGAGAAGAAGGGAATATGGATTTGAAAGGAGAAACTGTGACAAATGGAGAAAGTGATAATGTAAATGATGACCTAGGTCTAAGAAAACCCTAGGATCTTATAGCTTTGACTGATATGTGTTTAGGGAGATGAGGACATGGAAAAACATAACATTGTATGGATTAGGTTTGAAATGAGAACTAGAGTTTCTTCCTTAGTAAAAGTTTCAAATGATTATAAGGAACCAAATAAATTAATGAGATGATGCTAGGGTTTACTCACTGATAAATGGATCTTTGAAGACAACCTCTGCAAATATTGAGCCTTAATTGATGGATTTGGAGGCTGTAAGATATTTTTGAACTCTCTGGACGAAACGCGCAGCGCCTCTGTGTCCTCTTCCAAATGCGCATCACCATCTTCCAAACGTGCAGCGCCACTGCAACACCTTTTTGAAGACCACATTTGGAGGCCTTCTCAGTGTCCAACTTGGGCCTAGGATAGCTCTTTGGAAATATTATCCTGTCTACTTTCCAAATATACCTTTGGCTTTATGTTTTGAGTTTATTTTCTTTGTCAAAAGTTGATTTTCCCAAGACTGGTTAAAAAGTGCTGAATGAGGGTGTAGAAATGCAGAGTGTTGGTGAAAACAACTTTTGGAGGCCTTCCTCAACTCAAAATTGAGCTATTGATAGCTCATTGGAAACATCGCTCTCTCTAGTTATCATTTGACTCATCAAGAAAGTCATTTGGACACTCCAACTATGAGAAAATTTGATTTTCCCAAGGTCACTCCAGAAGTGCATCAACTCTCTTGTGGCACCTGTATTTTTGATATTTCTATAAAACCATGACACCTATGTAAAATATGAAGGGATTTTTATTCCTTGACCTATGATGGACAAAAACCTCTCTCAGTTTTGTCAAATGCATCTTTTTTTGGTCAGAAACATAGTTTGAAGCAAAATTGGCCCTATGAGTGGCAAATGGCTTGATTCTTGGAATGATTTCTTAAAAAATAATGGAGACATGATATTATGAGTTGGAATGGCCTCACACTTATTGATATGACCTACCTTATGGCTCCTCTTCTCATATTCCTCTTGTCCATAGCAAACCCTAGCTCAGTGGGAGAGGAAATCAGGGTTTAGTGCTTATGAACAATGATGACTTGGGCACCCTTGGGAAAAGACAACTCCCTTTAACATTTGATGTGTTGGCATGTGTATTTCTGAGTTGGAAGCCTTTGGGAGACTAGATAATTATTACATTTGAACTGACTGAAGCAAATCATGAGTTTATTTTGGGTCACCTTCACACCTTCTGCTGCCCTTTATTGAAAATGAGACAATACAATGATTTGACCTAATGAAACCCTAATGAACTTATGAGAAATAGAAGAAACTGACTCAATAAGTGACTTTGACTAAAAGTGGAATGAGAGTAGACTTGTTTTCAGCATGATGAAGACATGGAAGAGGGTCAGCAGGCATATACTTGTGAAGGAAAATGGAACACTTGACAAGGACAACCACTAGTGGAACAATTTTATATCATGACCTAATGGAATGATTGAAAATTCTTTAGAGTGGGACACCTAAGATGCACATGAAAAATGTGTTTTGATCCCTGGTGGAAGTATGTAAATGCTAACACTAATAGATGACATAACGATATGCCGTGCCAAGCGAGGTAATGTTGAGGAACTCCATTTCCTCCTGAATGTAGATAGTTGCGGTACTTGAGCACCAAATGTCTCTCCAAATCTTTAATAGCCAACTTTTTATGCAGGGTATGGAACAAATTTGTCAATTCGTGCACATCTTGATCCCTTTGTTGTCGTAGCATGGTCCATTGGATGTACTTGTCCTCATAGATCCCCACGGGGTAATATTATTCCTTGATTTTGTCTCGGAATGAATTCCAAGAGGGTGCATCTAAGAACAGAGAGGGTTCCCTCCCATCCTTTTGATCACAGTAGGTTTTCCACCAGTCTTTGACATGGGGGCGGCTTTGAGGAGTGAAAAAATAATTTTTTCTCAATTGGAGAAATCATGGACTGAGAAATACACTTCTAGAAAATTCAACCATCTTTCTATGATGTCTACATCTATATGGCCTTCAAATACAGGAATGTAAAAGTTTACCTGTACCTTGAAGGGAGTGGCGCCTCAAGAGTGGTCGTTGGATGTAGATGCATTGTAGGTGGGCAGTCGTTGAAGGATCTGAGAAAATTTATCTATCATCACATTCCTTTGTTTCTCGAGGGCCTCCTCAAGAAATATTTTGATAGGATCTCCTACTCCCTCGTCTTTCTTTTCTTCCACCATGGAAGGTCATCGGGTTTTGCGAGGCTGATCTTGAAAGGGTTCAACCAAATCGAGCCCTAACTCCTTATTCCTTGACCTCGTTGGGGACATGAAAAGAAAAATAAATAAGAGCAAAAAATTCTGATACCACTGATTCGTATTTATGAAGGAACATAATAAAATACAAAAATATACATAAACATAGAGATGCAGTGGAAATAATACTTCATTTCATTAATATCAAATAACAGAAATATGCTTACAAACATAATGGAAATAAACTAGCTAGGGCACTGGTAACTTATCTCTGAGAAGAGATGTGGTGGCTATAGGCCTCTGAACTATGTTACAATGAGGCTCGAGGGCATATTTATTATTGATAAATAATGGAAAATCCTAAACATCCAAACACCTAACCTTAGGAGATGAAGCATCAAAACTATGGGCCTCGTTTGGGTAAATTGGTGTTTCAACTTCCCGGGGACGTAAATTTGGCATACGATATTCGTTTGACACGGACCATACCTCGTTAGAAAGGTCTATCCGAGGAATACAACTTTTGATTTTCTGAAAAAACGTTGTTTAGTGCCTCAAAAGGCTCCAGAAGTTCAGGACCCGAAAAACTGCTAAAAATAGTATGTTGTGTTGAAATTGAAAAATTGAAAGAACTGATGGTGCGGGTCCAAATGGAATATTTAGGTGGCCACCAATATCCACTTGGATCATTCCTCCCTCCTTAGAAATCAATTTTCCCCATTGCATTATGTTCCTCCATGAGAGGCAAATTCTGCTGAACTTGGTATTAGATTTTTCCAGGATGTTGTGGACTTGCTGGCGGACGTGCTGGATGCGTTCAATAAATTTATTTGCCTCAGACTGTACATGTGTGGATTATATCTGTGTAGTTGCATGACGTATGGCAACATCAGGCAGCGGTGCGTCGGGGGTCATATCGATGGTGTGCTTCTCCTGGCAGTGTGGAGGAACCTTTGTGGGTGAGGAGAAAATGTCCTTGTATTCCTCCATAACTTTTTCCATCTGCTGCAGCCATGCAAGGGAGCCCTATTTCGAGGTTTTGGCCACAATATTCTTCTTTCCCTGTGAGCATGTTGTAAGGAAAATAAATTTCTTGGTTTGGGAAACAATCTTACTGTGTTGTTTTGCAATAATCAAGGAGATGGAAGGAGGCGGTACTACCTCCGGTATCCTATACAATTAATTTCCCAAAGTAATAAAAACAGAATGAGGCCTAGAATCATACAGAACATGTCACCTCCACAAGTATGGTTGGCCCAATAATACACCAACTACATCAAGAGGAGCAACATCACACAATACCTCATTCGTGAATGGCTTGATGTTGTACAGAACGCAGCACTGCTGGGGGACGCGAAGATCTCTCCCTGGGTGAAGCCACCCAATGGTATACGGTTGTGGGTGTGCTAAGGTCGGTAGGCCGAGCCAATTCATGACCTCTGCTAAAATGAGGTTCTTTTGGCTTCCGTTATTGACAAGAAATTGCAGTGGAGAACCCTTCACCCACATCTGCGAATGGAAGAGGCGATCCCCCTTCTCTGGATTCTCAGGATCCTCCCTCTGGAGCTTGGTGGTGCCAATAATGGCACTGGGGTCCGCGTCAATGATCTGCTTCCCTTTGTCACCTCCCTTGTTTGGTTTTGGCGCAAGATCAGAACATGCATCTGATTCGGGTGCCTTCAGTTCTGCCACCAACAACTGTTTGGCTCGACACTCATTTGTTCTGTGAGTGGGAATTTTATGAAATTCACACCACTTCCTCGTGTCCTTCTTTGGATTTGTGGTGATTTTCTTAGTCGCCCCGCTTTGGTTGTGCCCTTTGTTTTGTGGTTTGAGGGCGCCTTTCCATTGCTTCGGATTTGCGGATCCAAAGTCTCACTTCTTCTCCTTAAATTTTTGCTCAATCTTGGCGGCATAACAATATGTCATGCCAAGCGAGGTAATGTCGAGGAACTCCATTTCCTCCTGAATGTGTCTATATAGACAGCTGTGCTACTTGAGCACCAAATGTCTCTCTGAATCTTTAATACCCAACTTTGTGTGCAGGGTATGGAACAAATAAGTTAGTTCGTGCACATCTTGATCCCTTTGTTGCTGCAGTGTGGTCCACTGGGTGTACTTGTCCTCATATATCCCCATGGGTAATATTGTTCCTTGATATCATCTTAGAACGAATTCCAAGTGGGTGCGGCCAAGAATAGAGAGGGTTCCCTTCCATCCTTTTTCTCACAGTAGGCTTCCCACTAGTCTTTGACATGGGCGGCGACTTTGAGGAGTGTAAAAATAATATTTTCTTGATTGTAGAAATCATGGACTGAGAAATACCCTTCTAGAAAATTCAACCATCTATTTACGACTTCTGCATATATCTGGCCTTCAAATACAGGAATATCAAATTTTACCTGTACCTTGAAGGAAATGATGCCTCTAGAGTGGTTGTTGGATGCAGATGCATCGTAGGTGGACAGCCGATGAAGGATCTGAGCATTATCCATCATCGCGTTCCTTTGTTTCTTGAGGGCCTCCTCGAGCAATATTTTGATAGGACCTCATGTTCCCTCATCTTTCTTTTCTTCCGCCATGGAAGGTCATCGGGGTTTGCGAGGCTGATATTGCAAGGGTTCAACCATATCGAGCCCTAACTCCTTATACCATGACCTCTTTGGGGACATACAAATAAAAATAGAGAAAGAGCAGACTGCTCTGATATCACTGATCCGGATTTATGAAAAAAAACAATAAAATACATAAATATACATAAACATAGAGATGCAGTGGAAATAATACTTCATTTCATTAATATCAAATAACAGAAATATGATTACAAACATAATGGAAATAAACTAGCTAGGGCGTTGGTAGCTTATCTCTGAGAATAGATGCGACAGCTACAGGCCTCTAAACTGTTAGGGTCCTATAAATATAGGATTCATAATTTTGAATTTATTTTTGATAGTCTTGTAAAATATGTACATACCTTGCTTTCTGCAAGTTGTTTTCCCATATTTTGAAAAGAAAAAAAAATCAAAAAGAGGGTACAAAGTCCTAAAAGAAAGATCAAAGGACTTAAAAAAATACATAGACCCCAAAAGAAAAAAAATGAAATAAAACATGAAAATGTGCAAGTTCAAATGCCACTACCTTTTACTTTTTGCAAATGATTATGGCAGAGTGTCAATAAATGCCATAATCCATGATGAGTTAAACTGTCTAAACTTGACTTGTCATGTTTTAAATTTCCATGTTTTAGATAGAGAATAAAGTTTTGTCAGATAGTTTAATCCTAACAAATTAGTAGATAGGTAGAGAATAATGAGGAGCTGATCAGTTTAATCTGAGCCCTCAGATGAAATAAGGTAGAATTAGATAGTTTCATTCTTTCAAAAGAATAAAATGTTTCAAGGAAGCAAGTTTAAATGCACATGCTAAAAGGAAGAAAAAATGTTAGAATAATGTTGGGTAGGTAGAAAGAAGTGGGAAAAAGCATGTAATATTCATCACCGGGCAAAAAATCACTAATTTCCCTCCCCTTGTAGGTATTCAGTATTCTATACTTGTTGGGAAAAATACTGAGAGGGGGGGGGGGTGAATCAGTATTTAGGGCATACTCAAAACTTTTCACTTTTTCTTACTTCTAAAACCCATACGCTACTTTCCTGATACATACTCGCGTATATACGCGGATACCCTTTATAAAACTCACGTATACACAGAGATCTAATTATGCCATTAATTCTTCACATATATCATTCCATCATTCATTCATCAGATGTTCAATAAACAGTAAACATGTGCAGTAAGAACAGAATAAACCATCACACATAAGCATCACACATGAACACCAGGATTTTAGGTGGAAACCCAATTCGGGAGAAAACCACCGCTGCCATTGCTCAACCTTCAATATTTTATTATAAAGAAAACATCTTACAACTTATGTACTGGCGCAGACTCATACCAGTACGCAGGCACCCACCTGCGCTCGTTTTCCAGCCTCTCCTGGAAGGGAGCACCAACCCCCTGCTCTCGTTTACCAGCCTCTCCTGGAAGGGAGCACCAATCCCCTGCTCTCGTTTACCAGCCTCTCCAGGAAGGGAGCTACAACCCCCTGACTGAAGGCTACAACCCTCAGCACCACCATGGACCACGTTTCATCAATTTTCACACTAGATCCAACCCACACAATTAAGCTCAAGGAACATTTATCAAACCAACCACTTGCGCTATAGCAGAATAATCAATATTTGAACAACCCAGATCATCATAGACAGATAGCAGTAACACATCAGAAACAGAAATCAGCAAGACAGCAGAACAGATCAGACATCTCACAACTTCAGCAAACCCTAGTTTATCATACATGCTTTTATTTCACTGATCCCGCGTATATACGCGTCTTCTACCATACAAACCCGCGTATACTTTTGTACATATTACAGAGCTAATTTCACTGCGCATACGCGCTTTCTCTTCAGTTAAGCCGCGTATATACGCGCTTCCTCTGCGGCGAACTAGCGTATGGTTCTTCAGACATTTAGGTCATTGCAATTCTTCAAAACAGATACATCACACAGATTTTACCCTTTACTTCAGACAGATGTTCGCCTCATCTCAGATCTAATCATTCCATAAACAGATCTAGAAAGTACAAATACATTTCAAATCTAGATACCCTTCTTCATCATTTTCTTCATTGGTGCATCATGCATTCAGATCTATCATTCAACTGTAACCCTTTCCATTCAGATATACTTTAGAGAGAAGTATTCATTCAAGCTTAGACATCTTGCACTCACGCTCATACTTTGCACAATGAATTTCTTCTCCTTATATCGGTTTACTCTTTTTCAATACCATGAGCCAAAACCACATTACTTCCGATGGTATTCCTAGACGGGGTCACATAGACGAATCATTACTCAATACAATGGGTCAATACCATGGTGGTTACCCCTGGTTTTGCACATTATGAGCGCTTTTGCCCATACGCGACTTGGCACGTTATTTCCCGCATGCATACGCGACTTCTACTAGACAAATCCGCGTATGCCTTGAGACATACTCTTTTCATCATAGATCTAGCACATACTGAATTCCTTTCTTCATTACCTTCTGTACTCACTGTAGATACATCAGATTTACATCATTTAACAAGTTCATCAAGAATAGTCTATAAACACCAACTTCATCAAGTAGGTTGCCATCATCTTCATCAAGTGGGTTGCCATTCAAGGACAACACTATCAAATGGGTTGCCATCAAGGACAACACTCTGCATCATATTGCCAACAATCTCCCCCTTTGGACTTGATGGCAACCACGATGGTGTTTGATCACTACAACAGATAGATACATTAAGAATACAATGATAGCATGTCACTCTCCCCATTCTTTGACACCATTCTTTTCCTTTATTCAAACACCATGTCACTCTCCCCCTTTGACATCAAGGGCAAAGGGCGGATCAAAACCAACACAAAGTTTTTCTCCTCGGGTAGAAGGAAGCGTTCTGCAGATCTGATGTACATTGAAGTGACCATGCTCCCCCTGAGTTCATGCTGAATATTCAAACATATTTTTTTAATGAAGTACATGACTTTATGACCTTCCTATCACCAATGACTCATACTTACATCAAAGATCCATCCAAGTGGATTTACATATGAGACTCAAATACCCAACCAAGTGGGTTTACACATCTCAACTCAATTACCCAACCAAGTGGGTTTACAAATTTGACTCAGCTACCCAACCAAGTAGGTTTACAAATTTTGACTCAACTACCCAACCAAGTGGGTTTACAAATTTGAACAAGTCCTTACATGACTGAATATTACAATTTTACATCATGGGTCTCATCATGACCTTTTCATCAAATTACAAATATGTCTTTTCATGAAAAATACCAGAAAGACCTCAAGAGATCATTTTTCATAATCATCATAATGCCAAAAATGCATTATACTCAGCAAGACCAATGCTCCCCCTGAAGCTGTGCATCCAATGCATCCTTTCCATATGGCCAAGGCTCCTCCTTAACTTGTGCAACCTGAACACCTTCAACAGCAAGTCATCAGCAACAAACCCTGCATGATCTGTCCATATCTCTGAATCATAAGACTTCCACCTCATCCAACATATACTCTTCATCAAGTAACAATCCGGGCTCATTGTTTGGTCTCAATCTAATCTCCTAAATTGAGTTCATTTAATTGTCAACCAGGGTTGGTAAACTGCTGAAGTGAAGTGCACCATATGTGCCTAGGTGTTTGTCTCTTAATGCGTTGTGTTTAGTGTTTTATGATGTTTTCGGTCTTTCGGTAGTTTTATGTTCACAAGGAAAATGACTAGAAAGCTGGTGGAAAGAATTTAATGATTAAAATAGAGTGAAGCCTAATTGGTTGATGACAAGTGACAAATGCAAAGGCAAATACTGAAACAAAATCAAACCTAAACTATGACTAAGCAGAATACAAAGCTTGATAATGACTTTTAAGCAAATGACTCAAAACATATACTCAACATGTCCAATTCTTTCATCAAAGGTATTTTGAGAGAGAGCTTGAGAAGTGGTCAGCTAAGTATGCAAATTCTGCTAACTAAACAATTAAACAACTAGCTTATAATGATGCAACATTTTATCCATGATTAGAGATTTGTTGAAGCATATTTGGAGGAAAACATTGATACCATCATAAGATCTTTACTCTAAGACTAGTTCCTAACTCTATTCTGCAACTTAGTTAATCATCACTAAACCTCGCCCAAGAGTTATAGATTTCTTTTTAAAGTAGTCTTTTGAGGAAAGGCTCTGTTTATGAAGTAGTAAAGAAGTTGCAAAAGTACCTCAGGCCTTGAAATGATACTGTCTTCTGTTCATATGGTTATGAATCAATTATGGATTTGGAACAAGAAGAAGTTTGTAAATAATGAAGGTTGTTTTGTTAAGTCTAACAACTGAAGTAATCTAATATGCAATGGATGACAACTAAATGTGGAGTGCAAATGCAATGAGTTAAGCTAAAACTGAACTTAAGATGTCACTAGTCTAAAACAGTGTTGAACTAACAAGTCATTATCAAACTCAAAACAAAATAACAGAGCATGAGTTAAATGCAATTAGACTCCGGAGTATCCTAACTAAGTTATCATGCATTAATCTATGGGATTATACAGCCTGTTTTTCCATCATGATTGGTATTTTGGAAGAGTTTCTTAGAACAATCCTGACTGTACAATTCAGTGCAAATGCAAACATAAAGACTGAAAGCAATTTTAAAAACTAAGATATCACAGCTGTCTCCTACCCATCATTATGATATTTTGGAAGAGCGTTTTAAGAGCAAGGTCAGCTATGTTACTTAGTGAAAACAAAAAACAAAAAACATTCATCATCACAGTCATGCTTTAAACATCATAAGGATTTTTTGGAAGAGTGTTTAGAACAAGTGTAACTGTGATAGTGAACAAAAGAAACTACAATTAAATCCTGCAACACTATAGCCATTTCCCATTCATTATCATAATCTTTTGGAAGAGTTTCTTCTTTTGGAAGAGTTTTTAGAACGAGTATAACTATATTGGCTATGAAATTAACTATGAACTCAAACTTCAAAAACGTAAAGGCAACTAAGATACTTATCTAAATTACGCAAATAAAACCGTGCAGGAGGCAGGGGCCCTCTATCACCAGACGGAATCTAACTCCAAATCAAATCAACGCTTTCAAAAAAATACTGTCTTCTTCATTAAAGGAGAAATAACTTGAACAGAGCAATTTGCGTCTTCAGAAATGTAGCACAAAATCTAAGCAAAATCTGGAACAAAATCTAGCCTAGCTCTCGGTTTCCCAAGTGTTTTTATAACAAATTTACATAACAAGACTTGCAACAATTCAAGGATCATTGTCTTTCCTTATCGAAATCATACTAGGACTCTTAAAATGGCAGCATAAAAAGGAAAAGGACATCTGGACTAAGACAGTCCTATTAGAAATCTGCTTCCTTAAATGAGTTCCCACGTATCAAAACCATATCCAGAATTCGGTTTTTCCTTCATGGTGAGCAACGAACAATGTAGACATGACGTGGAATATACCCATATGTGGTTTTTCTTGAGAGGCCACCTAGAACATGCCTAAACGTGAAGACAGCTGCAGAATTACCAGTTAGCTACGGAATGTCTGCATTCTGCAGCTAGTTCCAGTCAAAATGCATTACAATGACAAAAATCACAAAACTTAGCAAGTTAGCCATGTTCATCATTCTAAATGTAATTTTAACTAAATTCATTGATCAATTGGGTCTGGGATAACAATGGACAAAGGAAAATGAGGTAAATTAAGATGAAAGAAAGCACAATTTTGAGGCTCAACATACCCCCACTGCTGACTTCTTGCATGTCCTCATGCAATTTATTCCATAAACTCAGAGGCTTCTGCAAGAACATCTAATCCTCTCCTTCTTCTTTGCCTGGAAGCTAAAGATCTTCTGGGTTTTCTGATGACAAGTTTGAACCTTAAGTTGGTAAGTGCCCTGGTTAGCTTCTTGTTCTTCTTTTTCAACTTTTCATTAGCCTTTTCCACTTTGTCTATATGTAGAGATAAGGTTGAGTTCATATTGGTTTTGAGTTTGACTTGTTCCTTCAGAATATCATTCTCATTTTTGATGTGTCTATTAAGTAATTCCAGCTCATACCTATCCCTTCTTAACACATCTATTTCGGACAGTGGAGGACCAGGGGTCCTATCTCTACTCTCTGAAGCTTTCCTTTCCAAAGTTTCAACATAGTCATAAACTTCTTGCTGAGCAGGGCCAATTTCAGGGGTTCCTTCATTAAAATCCTCTTCAACATCTTCTTCAATAGATGTTTCCTCATCTTCTATATTTATCACCCTTGTTTGTTTGATTTGATTTTTTCTTAGTTTCCCCCTTAGTCTATGGCTTCTTCTTGGCTGGGAAGATCCCTCTCCTTTTTCTGTGGCAGATTTCCTGATTACCTTTTCTTTCTTAAGTTGTCTCTTAATTTGAGTCAACTTCTCTGAGATGATTTCCTCACTACTTTCCTGGACTGTTTTGTCAATTTCAATTTTTGAAGCTCTCCATTTTATGCTTCTCCTTCTAAGCTGTTGTTCAGGTGAGGGCTCTTTTGGCTCTTCAAAATGATTTCTTATCAAGAAATTATCCCAAGTATCATTTGTTTTGGCTAAATGGTCTTCAATTAAAATCTTAACCAAGCCATGATGGTATAGAGTTGTCTCTAAAAATTGGATCCTTCTTTGAACACAAGAAGCCATCTTTTTCAAACTTTGAAGCAAGAAATAGGGTAGGTTTAACTCTTCCTCCAGAAAATGCATTATCAGTCTAATGTGGTAAACATAAAATGTGCCATATCTACCTTCACGTGTAATAATTTTTTGCAGAATAAGCAAGATATTTCTCCATTTATTTTTCAATGCAGAACTTGGAATTCCTTTCTTAAACACAGTGACATCCATACCTGGTGATTTTAGAATTTGCTTCCAGGATTCATTATGGAATTCTCTATTTTTGAACCATCTCTCTCCATTTCTAAGCAATCATGTAGCTTCTGCAATGAAAACTTTAGTGACAGTGAATTTAACATCTCCCACTTCAACCTCAGCTCCTCTAGATGACCTTGTAAATGTTTTAGTGACTTCTTTGTGGAAGCCATTAAATTTCTCAAGAAATTGTAGCCATCCTACCTATTGCAACATTTCTTTACATTGAGGGTAGCCTTCCAGGTATTTTGTACCCACTAGTTCAGTTCTTACAATGAAACCCATAATTGCTTCTTCAATGTTCAGATTAATACTCTTTCTACCCATGGAAACAATAGCTTCCACCTTCGAATTGATATACCTCTGGTTCTCAGTGACAATGGCTTCAAACTTCGGACTGATATACCTCTGCGTTATAGTGACAATGGCTTCAAACTTCGGACTGATATGCCTCTGGTTGACAGTGAAAATGGCTTCAAATTCCTCACTGATATATCTCTGTCTCTCGGTGATAATGGCTTCAAATTCCACACTGTTATACCTCTGTCTCCCGGTGACAAATGGCTTCAAATTCTACACTGCTATACCCCTGCGTTTACAGTGATAATGCTCAATATCTGCTCTCGGTGATAGGGCTTTTATATTCAAACTGATATACCCTTTGCTCTGCTCACGGTGATAGGGATATCTCTGTTTTGCGGAATGAAGGGCCGGCTACAGAATGGAGTGATGGAAGTAGTTACGGAATGAGTTAATGGAGTGAGGTGGAGAAAATGAATTAATGAGTGAAAAGACTGCGGAGATTTTTACAACGGAAAAGAAAATCATCATTGAATGATTTGGTTGGGTGACGTGAAGAAATCAAACACTTCAGCCTTTTTAACCGCTTAAATGATATCGGGTATAGAATTTGAAATGAGAGATTTTAATCCAAATTTTGTGGAGGGTATATTGGACATGATCAATAAAAATAATCAAAACAACTTTTTCGAATGATTCATAACTAAAACTATGCTAAACTTTATGAAATTCCATTATAATCTAAACTTGTTACCTCTTCTTTTCATTTGATTTTTGTGGTCTTTGTCTTCTTTGTTCTACTTTGGAAGAGTCTTCATAATCCTTCTTGATTCTTCTTATTCATGGATATACTGGATCATCTTGTTGAAATTCAAATGTCTGTTGATTAGTGTCTTCAGGATCTGTAGCTGCGGAATGACTGTCTGGCTGCGAAAAGTCTGATCAGCTGCAGAATGTCTGTTAAGCTGCAGAATGTACCTGTAGAGAATTTTAATCATGGAATGGAGTAGTTTGGGATATAAGTGAAATTTTATATGGTATGAATGAAGATGGATGATGAATCATGATATGTATGAAGTGGATGATGAAATGGAATGGATTCAATTTATGAAATGGAGTGGAAGAACATAAGAACTGCCCTGCAATCCATGACATGTGTTATTCATTTGCAGCAAGACATCAAACTTTAAATTTTGACATGGAAATGAGGTGGATGGAGTATGGAATGAGATGAATGAAATATGGAATGAAGTAAAGTATGAATGAATGAATGAAATGGAGTATGGATGGATAAGTGAATGGAATGAAATGAAATGAGATGGATCATAAGTACAATGGATCTGAACTCATGATTTTGTAACAGCTACTTGCAAAAACAAAATGGAAAATTTAGAGTGTCAGAGAGACTCTGATTTTCACCCTATCTTTTCTGTATAAAAATGCCAATCAATGATTGGTTTTCATGTTTATACTTTTATTATTATTATTATTTATTTATTTATTTTATTTTTTTCAAAGAGAAATGCTTCAGAAAATTTAATCAAGTTGATGAAGAAGAAAAATTCTTCTTCATTAACTTCACATCAGTGTTTTCATGGAACTTCTGGACAAATTATTCTCTTGAGAGTGGTTTGTGATACAACTTCAATCTATGACCAATCACAAGAAAAGTGACCTCTTCTTCATCTATAGTTCTGATTTTTACTGCCCCATTATCAAAAATTTCAACAATTTCATATGGCCCAAGCCAATGTGTCTGAAATTTACCTTGAAAATCCTTGAATTTTGAATCAAACAAGAGATCCCAGTCACCTTCTTTGAATTTATTCTCTTTGATGTACTTGTCATGCCATCTAGTCCTTTGTTGTTGGACTAGACTTGTTTTCTGAACTGCATCTTGTCTGATCTCATCCAATTCATTAATTTTCTCCAATCTATGCTTTTGTGCCTCCGTTAAATCAAGTCCTAGCTGAACTGCCATTTTGAAAGTTTGAATCTGGAACTCTATGGGAAACAAAACTTGCTTTCCATAAACAATCTCATAAGGAGTATGGCCTGTTGTGTTTCTCCATGTAGTTCTATAGGCCCACAAGGCTTCAGGAAGCCTATCCACCCAATCTTTTCTATGTAAATGGACAGTCTTTGTTAGGATCCCTTCAATAACTTTATTGGTAGACTCCACTTGACCATTTGCTTGTGGATGATAGGGAGTAGATTTTCTATGCCTGATTTTGTACCTCTCCATCATTTGCTCCACTAGCCTTGATGTAAATTGAGATCCTTGATCTGTAGCAATTTCCCTTGGGACACCAAAACGAGTAAAAATATCCTCAAAAAAAAAAGTAACTACAGATGCTTCATTAGCAACAAGTAATGGCTTGGCTTCTACCCATTTAGTAACATAATCAGTGCAAACTAATATATACCTCTTTTTTCTTGATGGAGGACTAATAGGTCCTACAAAATCCAAAGCCCATTTTTCAAATGGTTCAATATGTACCTGAGGTTGTAATGGCATCTCACCTGAAGGAGAAGGTTTCCCTACCCTTTGGCAACTGTCACACCTTTTGACATACTCTTTAGCATCTTTAAACAAGGATGGCCAATAATATCCTAAATTAAGGATCTTATAAGCTGTCCTCTTATCAGCAAAGTGTCCGCCACAAGGTTCATCATGACATGCTTTGAGAATCTCAGGCATCTCATCTTCACGAACACACCTTCTAATGATCAAATCTGGACCTGTCTTGTACAGCTCATTAGCAACCCATGAATATTTTGCACTGTCATAAATGATTTTTCTTTTATCCCTTGCATTCATTATTGAAGGAAATTTTCCTGAAACTAAATAATTAGCAATGTCAGCAAACCAAGGAGTTTGAGTAGAAATTGCAAAAAGATATTCATCGGGAAATTGATCTTCAACTGGAGTGTCATCTTTGATGTTTTGGAGTCTAGATAGGAAATCAGCTACTGTGTTTTGTTTTCCAGGCCTATCTAGAATGGTAATGTTGAATTCTTATAAAAGCAATAACCATCTTATGACTCTGCCATTAGTAATTGATTTGTTCATTAAGTATCTAATTGCAGAATGATCAGTGTGAACAAAAGTTTCATAGCCTGTTATATAGTGTCTGAATTTGTTTATGGCATGAACAATGGCTAAAAACTCTTTTTCAGTTACAGTATAGTTTAACTCTGCAGGAGTCAAATTTTTACTGGTATAATAGATGGCATAAGGAATCAAATCTTTTTGTCCCAATACTGCTCCTAGAGTTGTATCGGAAGCATCTGTCGAGATATGAAAAGGTAACTTCCAGTTAGGTCCCCTTAATATAGGTGCTTCAGAAATTTTGGTTTTCAGGGTTTCAAAAGCTAACTGGCAATCAGAAGTCCATTTGAATTCACAGTCTTTGGTAAGCAGTTTGAAGAGTGGAGATGCTATCTTGGTGAAGTTTTCTATAAATCTCCAATAATATCCTGTAAATCCTAGAAAACTCCTAACATCTCTTTGACAACTTGGAATAGATAAGTTAGAGATGACTTCAACTTTAGACTCATCAACTCTAATCACATCCCCTGAAATGTGATGCCCTAAAACAATACCTTCAGTAAACATCATAAAACATTTTTCATGACTAAGTGAAAGGTTTGCTTCTTGACATCTCTTTAAGACTTTTTCCAAGTTTTCTAAAGCTTCTTCAAATGTATTTCCATAAACTGTGAAATCATCCATGTATACTTCTACACAATCATGTATTAGATCTGAAAAAATTCCTAATACTGCCCTTTGGAATGTTGCAGGTGCATTGCATAATCCAAATGGAAATACTCGGTAAGCATAGGTACCCCAAGGATAGGTAAATGTGGTTTTATCTTGATCTTCAAGTGCTACTTGGATTTGGTTGTAACCACTAAACCCATCTAGGAATGACAAGTAATTTTTGCCAGCTAATGTATCTAACACTTGATCTATGAAAGGTAAGGGAAAATGGTCTTTAAGAGTAGCTTTGTTTAGTTCTCGGTAGTCAACACATACCCTCCATTTACCATTTTTCTTTGGCACAATTACCAAAGGAGAAACCCGCTGACTATCTGAAATGGGATAGATGAAATTGACATTTAACAATTTTTGCAATTCTTCTTTAACAATCTCCTTAAGATTTGGATTCATCCGTCTTTGAGGTTGTCTGATTGGTTTGCAATTTTCCTCTATATAGATGTGATGAGTGCAAGTCTTGGGGCTTATCCCTTTCATGTCAGTGTACTCCCATGCATATGCAGAAGAATGTCTCTGTAATACTTTGACTAACTCTTCTTGTTGAGATTTTTCTAGGTTCTTGTTTATGTTCAAAGTTTTTCTTGGAAAAATCTCACTTGTAGAGCTGCCAAATTTGTCCATAGAATGAAGAGACATATGTCTTGATGACAAAAACTCAATGTTGGATCCCTCTTGAAATGATTCATGTTTGTGTTCTGGAGAGGATTCAAAGTTTTCTAGAGTATTCAGAATTTTATTATCTTCACTAATTTCTGAAATTGTGAAGAGAGGTTGTAAATCTTCTTCATCCTCTATCCATTGAGTGTCATCTAGATCTGTAATTGTCCTAGCTGGAGGATATAAAGTGAGTTTCTTAGTTGAACTACCATCAGAGATATACATATCACCAAATCTACAACTAATAAAAGCATCAGTTGTAGCCAACCAAGGTCTTCCTAATATAACAGGATGGCCTCCTAGATTATTCTTAGGAGTTAGGATCATGAAATCCACGGGGTACTCCCAAGAATCTAGGGACACTGGAATGTCTTCTATTACCCCATCTGGTTTGATCACAGATCTATCTGCTAATTGTAATAGTGTGGGTGTAAAGAGAAGATTAGGAAGTTTCAATTTATCCATGATTTGTCTACTCATGATATTGATTGTTGCTCCTAAATCAATGAGTGTGTTTTGGATTTCAATTCCATTGATGTGAATTTTGACAACTGGATTTCCTGGGTCAAGATACTTTGGAATAGAAATCTTGCCCATCATAATGTCTGCTATTTGTCCTGCCAGTTGTATTTTCTTTGTTTCTCTTATTCTTTTTCTTGTTGTCTTCATACTCAACTCCTTTATTGTTTTGGCTAAAATTGGAATTTCCTTGATGGCTTGTAATAATGGAATTTTAATGCAAACATTTCTCGGCTCATCTAGGAAATCATAATTAGGCACCATGATTTGTTTTTCTACACCTCTATCAATTTGTAATCTTTCCGGAAAGGGAGGTATAGAAGTAGATGTAGATGGTTGCTCTAATACAGGAGTTGAATTTATTGAATCTTTTTGCTTTAATTTTTCAGTGTTTGGGTCTTGAAAGGATGTGTCTTCCTCAAGAATTTTATTCACCCGTAGAGAGTCTTCCTCAGAGTTATCTTGTTCTTGTATAATCACAGAAGGTTTCCTCTTTTCAAGTATTCTTCCAGACCTAAGTTGAACATCACTAAGGTCTAGAGGAGTAATTAAATAAGTTGGAAACTGTTGGCCTTCTATCATGTATGTGTTCTGGGGATTTTTATTATTGGGGTTTGGTATGGGTTGAGCAGGCAATTGATTTGATTTTTGAGGGAATGGTAATGAAAGTGGTTGATTTTGATGTGGTTGGTTATGATGATGTTGTTGAGGATTTTGTTGAAAATTTTGTTGAAGATTTTGAGGAAAATTTTGTTGAGGATTTTGAGGATAAAAATGTGGATATGGTGGATAGGATGGTGGATACTGATAGTATGGAGAGTATCTTCCATAGGGACTTTGTGTTCCTTGTGCCCAAGATTGAGATTTATTTTGAAATTGGGGCCAAGGTTGCTGCCAAGAATTCCAAGGTGGAGGTTGATTATACATTTGATCATGGAATCCTTGTGTTTGAGGTCCCTGCCAAGGTCTTCTAGATACAAAATTGAGAGACTCTGTGGAATCTATAGGAGTTTCCTCCTGAAAGACAGCCTTGAGACCAGGGAGAGAAGGAAAATTCTTGGTCTCATGTTTCTCAGAACAAATAACACAGGTTTCTACAACTTTTACATCCAAAGGACACTCTCTCAAGGCATGTTTCTTTCTACATTTGGGACAAAAGATTGCCAAGGCATCAGATTCAGCCTTTTTCTTGTTTTGTATCTTAAGGGTGTCTATTTGTTCACTAAGACTCCCTAAGATGTCAAATTTAAAATCATCAAGCATGTGTCCTATTTCTGATCTACTTACTGTCCCAGAAGCAGACTTACTTGCCCTTGCAAGAGCAGGATCTCTTGGACCTTTTATAGTTTTAGACTTCCCTCTTGAAAGGTTGATACATAACTCAGATATTTCAGGTAATGTGAGCTATGATATATCCCCTTTTCCCATCATGTTAAGGATATCCAACCATTCATCCCTAATTGTTTTCAACAAAAGAGCTTTTAAGGTGTCTTGATCTAGGTTTTCCATTTTTGCTCTTTTGATGTTGTAATTAAATCTCTCCAACAAATGTTCCAAATTTTCGTCTTCTTTTTGTAACATCTTAAACACTTCTTCCTTATGATTAACCGGCATACAATAATCCAGATATATCTCTAGAAATGTTTGTTTCATGTCTTCCCGTGTCCTAATAGAACTGTTAATCAAACTCATAAACCACTTCAATGTTGCTCCTTTCAAGGTTGAAGGGAATAATTTCAGTTTTTGAGCATCTTGTAAGTAGTCATAAGTTCTACACAGAACTTCAAATTCAAATAAGAAGGTTTCAAGATCTTCAGTTTTAAGTCCATAGAAGTTTGGAAGGACAGAGGGTGAAATTTTTTTCATGGTTGTATTGGTTTCTTCATCAATTATAGGGAACCCAAAAGAGCTTCCTATTCTACCTCTTCTTCCATCTGCACCTCTACCTCCTTCTCCTCTACCTCTACCTCTACCCCCAAATAGTGTGTGTTCTCCATTAAAGACTCCTCCTCCTCCTTCTTCTGCCATGGTTGACTCTCCTGTGGAAGTGGAAAGGTGTGTGTCCCTAACAGGAGTCTTTAAATATTCTTCTATGGCAGGTTCAGTAGATGAAGTGGAAGGTTTCTCTAATGGAATAGCTGACCTTAGATATTCTAGAAGTCCATGATCAGTAAAGGATGGAATGTGGGTTTGAGTTGAAGGTGTACTAGCTCTGGATCTAGATGAAACAAGTGGTGTTCTAGAAATCAAACTTCTGCTTCTGCTGCTTATAAATCTTCCCCTTGAATCTCTCTCCCTACGCATATAATTGTTTTTGGATGCTAAGAAACAAAGGTTACCTAGTTTTCACTTCCCCGGCAACGGCGCCAAAAAGTTTGGTCTCAATCTAGTCTCCTAAATTGAGTTCATTTAATTGTCAACCAGGGTTGGTAAACTGCTGAAGTGAAGTGCACCATATGTGCCTAGGTGTTTGTCTCTTAATGCGTTGTGTTTATTGTTTTATGATGTTTTTGGTCTTTTGGTAGTTTTATGTTCACAAGGAAAATGACTAGAAAGCTGGTGGAAAGAAGCTAATGATTAAAACAGAGTGAAGCCTAATTGGTTGATGACAAGTGACAAATGCAAAGGCAAATACTGAAACAAAATCAAACCTAAACTATGACTAAGCATAATACAAAGCTTGATAATGACTTTTAAGCAAATGACTCAAAACATATACTCAACTTGTCCAAATCTTTCATCAAAGGTATTTTGAGAGAGAGCTTGAGAAGTGGTCAGCTAAGTATGCAAATTCTGCTAACTAAACAATTAAACAACTAGCTTATAATGATGCAACATTTTATCCATGATTAGAGATTTGTTGAAGCATATTTGGAGGAAAACATTGATACCATCATAAGATCTCCACTCTAAGACTAGTTCCTAACTCTATTCTGCAACTTAGTTTGATACTACACTTCACTCGAAGGTTATAGATTTTTAAAAATAGTCTTCTGAGGAAATGTTTGTTTGTGAGATGATAAGGGAAGTTGCAAAATTACTTCAGGCCTTGAAATGATATTGTCTTCTGTTCATAGGGTTATGAATTGATTATAGATTTGGAACAAGAAGAGGTTTGTAAATAATGAAGGTTGTTTTGTTAAGTTTAACAACTGAAGTAATCTAATATGCAGTGGATGACAACTAAATGTGGAGTGCAAATGCAATGAGTTAAGCTAAAACTGAACTTAAGATGTCACTAGTCTAAAACAGTGCTGAACTAACAAGTCATTATCAAACTCAAAAAAAAATAACAGAGCATGAGTTAAATGCAATTAGACTCCGGAGTATCCTAACTAAGTTATCATGCATTAATCTATGGGATTATACAGCCTGTTTGTCCATCATGATTGGTATTTTGGAAGAGTTTCTTAGAACAATCCTGACTGTTCAATTCAGTGCAAATGCAAACATAAAGACTGAAAGCAATTTTAAAAACTAAGATATCACAGATGTATCCTACCCATCATTATGATATTTTGGAAGAGCGTTTTAAGAGCAAGGTCAGCTATGTTACTTAGTGAAAACAAACAACTAAAAACATTCATCATCACAGTCATGCTTTAAACATCATAAGGATTTTTTGGAAGAGTTTCTTCTTTTGGAAGAGTGTTTAGAACAAGTGTAACTGTGATAGTGAACAAAAGAAACTACAATTAAATCCTGCAACACTATAGCCATTTCCCATTCATTATCATAATCTTTTGGAAGAGTTTCTTCTTTTGGAAGAGTTTTTAGAACGAGTATAACTATAGTGGCTATGAAATTAACTATGAACTCAAACTTCAAAAACGTAAAGGCAACTAAGATACTTATCTAAATTACGCAAGTAAAACCGTGCAGGAGGCAGGGGCCCTCTACCACCAGACGGAATCTAACTCCAAATCAAATCAACGCTTTCAAAACAATACTGTATTCTTCATTAAAGGAGAAATAACTTGAACAGAGCAATCTGCGTCTTCAGAAATGTAGCACAAAATCTAAGCAAAATATGGAACAAAATCTAGCCTAGCTCTCGGTTTCCCAAGTGTTTTTATAACAAATTTACATAACAAGACTTGCAACAATTCAAGGATCATTGTCTTTCCTTATCGAAATCATACTAGGACTCTTAAAGTGGCAGCATAAAAAGGAAAAGGACATCTGGACTAAGACAGTCCTATTAGAAATCCGCTTCCTTAAATGAGTTCCCACGTATCAAAACCATATCCAGAATTCGGTTTTTCCTTCATGGTGAGCAACAAACAATATAGACATGACGTGGAATATACCCATATGTGGTTTTTCTTGAGAGGCCTCCTGGAACATGCCTAAACGTGAAGACAGCTGCAGAATTTCCGATTAGCTACGAAATGTCTGCATTCTGCAGCTAGTTCCGGTCAAAATGCATTACAATGACAAAAATCACAAAACTTAGCAAGTTAGCCATGTTCATCATTCTAAAAGTAATTTTAACTAAATTCATTGATCAATTGGGTCTGGGATAACAATGGACAAAGGAAAATGAGGTAAAGTAAGATGAAAGAAAGCACAATTTTGAGGCTCAACACTCATCCATGATCTTCAACATAAGAAACCGAGTATCATATCATCATTATTAGAACTTAGAAAATAAGTTGATACAGAGTCAATAATACAGATATTAACAGTCAGACAGATGCTCCCCCTGAACCTCTGCTCCAGATCTTCAGCTATCATATAAATTCTTTTATTATCAATGCATACGCGACTGTGTCTGATGAAACTCGCGTGTATATGCGACTTTTGTTCACAGAACCCGCGTATGGAAGGTGAAGCATAGAAATTTTCACATTCCTTCATCTCCCCCTGAACTTGTCCTTCTTGTACCTGTCTTTTTTTTTTTTTTACATCAAATGCTCTGTCAGAGATAAACATAACCAGAATAATCAAAACCACCATGAGAATCATCAACCGTTTCTCCCCCTGTGACGATACATTACTAACCCCTATAATGTATCTTCACATCACTTCTGCAGTCATTCAGAGAAGTAAGCTTTAGAAGCGGATGACTGCAGTAGGGTCATCATTCCCTACGTTTCTGACCGGTCCTCCTTCTTTCTCCAGCTTTGCTTGAAACTTCTTATTATGGGCTAGAAATTGTCCAATTTCTCAGATCTATTCATCCTGCATTCTTTTTCCACATGTCCATATCTGTTACAGGCACAACATCTTGCATGACCAGAAAATTAATCATAAGAATCATAATGTGTTTCTCTGTTCTTCCTTCTATTGCAATCAGCTGCTTTGTGACCATACTTGTTGCATGAAAAACAATATCCCTTGAGGCCACCAGAGTACCTTTCTGAATAGAATCTGTTTGATTGTGACTGAAATGATCTGCTTCTGCAATTTGCTGCAACATGCCCATAATTATGACATTTAAAGCATTCAACATTATTGAATGATTTCCTTTGATAATTCATCATTGTCGGTTGACCTTTTGTTTCTTTCAACACTTCAGGTTTTGCATTGATATCCTTTGCATCTTTATCACTTCCTTGGGAACTAGATTCTCCTTTAACAGTTTCATGAAGACCGAGACCAAGTTTAATAGAAGGGGACCTTTGACTACTAAGAATATTATCCAGAATCTTAGTACTATCTTGAAACCTCAAAAGCTTATCCTTTTCTTCTAATTTACCTGTGATAATGTTTACCTCAACCTCCAATTTTTGGCATTGCTTCTTCATACTTTCTTCACCACTTTTTCCTTCTTCAACTTGATCATTCAATTTTAAAATTTCTTCCTTCAAGAAATTTTCTTGTTCTTCACATGTTTGCAGCAGTTCTTCATTCTTCTTATTTGATTTTTCCAGATCTTCTTTGAGGGAGATGATTTCTGCTTCAAGAGCTTCCTTTTCAAATGATTGTAGAGGTTCCTCATTCTTCTTACTTGATGCTTCAAGATCTGCTTGCAGAGAGATGATTCTAGCTTCAAGTCCTTCATTCTTCTTGTTTGATTTTTCGAGATCTGCATTTAGATCGTCGATTTCTGCTTCTAGTCTTTTAATTTGATTGGATGCATAAGCATTGAACCTTTTATATTTGTCTACCTGTTCATTCAGTATTTCTATATGTCCTTTCATTTGAGCGATCATCTCATTGTAGATAACTTCTTGCTTATTAGATGCTCTTTGTTGTTCTTCAACTTTATTCTTGAGAGCTTCTTCTAGATCTATAACATTCATTTCACTATCTTCACTATTAAATGCACAAGAAGATGAATCACAAGAACAACAATCATTATCTATTTTATCTTCTTTATTTTCTGCCGCACATGTTTTCTGAGATGTCTCCTTTTGAGTAGTCTTCTTCTTTTGCTTCTTTTCCATGAGTGCTAGCAGATCTTTGTCAGAATCTTCTTCATCTTCATTAGATACTTCATCATTATCTTTATTTGCATAATAACTCTTTCCTTTTTCATGATTTTCTCTATAAGGACATCTAGCAGCATAATGACCAACTCTTCCACACTCAAAACACTTGAAGGGGAGCTTACCTTTGAATCTTCTAGTTCCTAGTTGGAGTTTTCTTACAAAATTTGCCTCTTCTTCTTCTGATATATAATTTGATTCCTTGACATCTTCCTTTTCTTTTCCTCTTGCACACGCCTTAAAAGCACCTTCTTTGATTTTAGAGGGAACTCCTTGTCTCATTTCATAAGCAGTCAGGATACCATGTAGTTGAACAATAGTAAGAGTTTGCAGATCTTGCCTTTCTTCAATAGCAGATACTTTAGATTCAAATTTTGAAGTCAAAGATCTTAATACTTTTTCCACCAGAGTAGTATCAGTTATAGTTTCACCCAAATTTCTCATTCGATTTACAATATCATCTAGTCGTAAAAAGAAATTGGCAATACTCTCATCACTATGCATCCTTAAATTTTCATATTCAATTCTGAGAGTCTGGAGTTTTGCATTTTTTACCTTTGTATCTCCTTCATAGCTTAGAATGATCTTGTCCCATATTTCTTTTGCTGAGTTTAGCTGCATCACTTTGGCAAATTCTGGTTCAGACATGCTTCCCAATAAAACATTGACTACTTTGGCATTGATTTCATATTTCTTCCTTTCTGCTGCATCAGTAGGAATACTTGCCGGATACGGATACCCTTCTTCCACGATTGCCCACACTTCTGCACCAAGACTTTGTAAATATGCTTTTGTTCGTACCTTCCAGAATATCAGATTACTTCCATTGAATAGAGGTGGCTTTATAGACATTACTCCTTCATGACTTCCCATTGCGACGGATCTCCTTCAAGCGATCAAGCTTCTGCAGAAGGACCTTCTCTGATACCAATTGTTGGGAAAAATACTGAGAGGGGGGGGGTGAATCAGTATTTAGGGCATACTC
This sequence comes from Pinus albicaulis, assembly GCA_034641835.2. Taxonomy (NCBI): domain Eukaryota; kingdom Viridiplantae; phylum Streptophyta; class Pinopsida; order Pinales; family Pinaceae; genus Pinus; species Pinus albicaulis. The sequence continues at coordinate 49,830 of JAXQQM020075662.1, forward strand.
AAAACTTTTCACTTTTTCTTACTTCTAAAACCCATACGCTACTTTCCTGATACATACTCGCGTATATACGCGGATACCCTTTATGAAACTCGCGTATAACAGAGATCTAATTATGCCATTAATTCTTCACTTATATCATTCCATCATTCATTCATCAGATGTTCAATAAACAGTAAACATGTGCAGTAAGAACAGAATAAACCATCACACATAAGCATCACACATGAACACCAGGATTTTAGGTGGAAACCCAAGTCGGGAGAAAACCACCGCTGTCGTTGCTTAACCTTCAATATTTTATTATAAAGAAAACATCTTACAACTTATGTACTGGCGCAGACTCATACCAGTACGCAGGCACCCACCTGCGCTTGTTTTCCAGCCTCTCCTGGAAGGGAGCACCAACCCCCTGCTCTCGTTTACCAGCCTCTTCTGGAAGGGAGCGCCAACCCCCTGCTCTCGTTTACCAGCCTCTCCAGGAAGGGAGCTACAACCCCCTGACTGAAGGCTACAACCCTCAGCACCACCATGGATCACGTTTCATCAATTTTCACACTAGATCCAACCCACACAATTAAGCTCAAGGAACATTTATCAAACCAACCACTTGCGCTATAGCAGCATAATCAATCTTTGAACAACCCAAATCATCATAGATAGATAGCAGTAACACATCAGAAACAGAAATCAGCAAGACAGCAGAACATATCAGACATCTCACAACTTCAGCAAACCCTATTTTATCATACGTGCTTTTCTTTCACTGATCCCGCGTATATACGCGCCTTCGACCATACAAACCCGCGTATACTTCTGTACATATTACAAAACTAATTTCTCTGCCCATACGTGCTTCCTCTTCAGCAAACCCGCGTATATACGCGCTTCCTCTGCGGCGAACTAGCGTATGGTTCTTCAAACATTTAGGTCATTGCAATTCTTCAAAACAGATACATCACACAGATTTTACCCTTTACTTCAGACAGATGTTCGCCTCATCTCAGATCTAATCATTCCATAAACAGATCTAGCAAGTACAAATACCTTTCAGATCTAGATACCCTTCTTCATCATTTTCTTCATTGGTGCATCATGCATTCAGATCTATCATTCAACTGTAACCCTTTCCATTCAGATATACTTCAGAGAGAAGTATTCATTCAAGCTTAGACATCTTGCACTCACGCTCATACTTTGCACAATGAATTTCTTCTCCTTATATAGGTTTACTCTTTTTCAATACCATGAGCCAAAACCACATTACTTCCGATGGTATTCCTGGACGGGGTCACATAGACAAATCATTACTCAATACAATGGGTCAATACCATGGTGGTTACCCCTGGTTTTGCACATTATGAGCACTTTTGCCCATACACGACTTGGCACGTTATTTCCCATGTGCATCATCGACTTCTCCTAGACAAATCCGCGTATGCCTTGAGACATACTCTTTTCATCATAGATCTAGCACATACTGAATTCCTTTCTTCATTACCTTCTGTACTCACTGTAGATACATCATATTTACATCATTTAACAAGTTCATCAAGACATATTCTATCAAGCATAACTTCATCAAGTAGGTTGCCATCATCTTCATCAAGTGGGTTGCCATTCAAGGACAACACTCTATCAAGTGGGTTGCCATCAAGGACAACACTCTGCATCATATTTCCAACAATACTTCTAGTCAAAGAGGCTCAGAGCATTTCTCTGACTTCTGTTAGGACCGGACCCAAGGCTCGATGATTGGATAGTGGAGAATGTTGAGTTCCTACGATAAAAACCCCTTTTACCATTATTCATCCATCATTTATACATTTAACTCATCTTCATAAGTAAATACACATTCTTACTTAGTGAAGATTAAAATCCCATATAATTAACTTCATCCCTTTAGAAATATTCAAAAAACCCTCAAAACTACATTTATCCTAAGTATTGGTGAAAGAATATAAAGATAAGCAATGCTTTCCCTTTTACACTTTGCTTAGTGATTTTATGTATTTTGTGTTACATTCCATTTCCCTTTCATATTAACTTTTAACCTATTTGATTAAATCCTTAACAAAATACCCTATCTTACTTATTAATTCCCTGTATGTAAATACCCCCTAAAACCCACTATTATAATATTTTTGACCAAATATATTATCCACATGCTGAATTAAAACCCAAAATATATTCCATTTGGTCTAAAAACTACCCTTAAACAAATACCCCACCCTCTATAGTTATAGACCTTTCAAAAAGTCTAAAACTATATAATAAAATGAAATGCAAAAATAGTTGTTATGCATATCTTATGTATTTTAACATGTGAAAGCATTTCACTACCTATTACATTTTTTTCCTAAGTATTGGGATGCACCGCGCCTTTGTAAATACACTCACCATCCCTCCCCGCATAAATTTAAACCTTTTCCCTTTTTTCTGTTATATAAAACTTCATGTTTTATATCAAATTAACCCAAGGTTTTAACACCGCGACCCACATATATAAGTTTTGCTTATGTAACAATACCCTTTTTCATATAAAAAATTTTATTTAAAATGCATTATACAAAGGTTTTATCCCCCAGCGCATATCATTTACCCCGATCCCACCATCTTTTCGACCGCAACTTTCAAGCAAATCTTCACCCTTCGCTCCCGATCGCAAGATCCAACGGTGTGAAATCAATATCGCGCAGAAAAATAAAACGTCTGTTCCAACACCAATCGAGCGCGAAATGGGTGGTTTTGACAATTCCACCCCCAGTGACGTGTCAGTTTTTTGTTGGATTGCGTTCATTTGGGTAAAAATAGCTTACCACCAGAAACGAATGCGAAAACTGCTGCCTGTTTTGTATTTCCAAATCAAAGTGCCACCCGCCATTTGATGGGACCTGCAATTAATGCATTTACGAGGGTTGAATATTAAAGTTTTAAACCTTTGATATACCTTTTTTAATGTATAGTTGTGTATTACGAATTGAAAAATAAGCTCTGCTTGATTGTATTAAAACCTCTCGATTGTGTTCAAGCCCCTGTTATCAAATTCTAGCTCAAAACTAGATTTGACCACAGATTTCCCTTTTGAATACCGGCTAAACCACTTAATGCACCAGTAAGCCGGACCAGAGCTTCATTCGGCCTCAACATTTCACAAACCCTTTAAAGCATTCAAATACATACAATTAAAGGTATTTTTTCGACAATTAAAAACCCTGCACCGTCAAATAGGCTTTCAATTAGAAAAAATTATCAGGAGATTGCCCAAAAAATGCCCTAAAACAGGCTAAACCCTAGCCAATTTTCCCCAGAAATTGTTGTGTTCGTGAAATCATTTGTTAAAGCCAATTTCCTCAGCTTACGACCTCTGAAGGTCAATTCTAGAAACAAGAAGAGGATTTAAAACATACAGTGTCTTAAAAAACGCCTTTTTACAGTCCAAATCATTCAGAAAACCCTTGTTTTCTGTCTTCAACCAGTTTTAATATCTCAGATACCTAATTGAGCAATAAAAAAAAAGCCCACCAAGACTATCTTTTGCCAAATAATTGCTAAAACTATCCTCTGTTTTAAAGAAAATTCACTCCTGCAAATAGTTTAAACTTGCAGCAGTTAGTCCAAAATGACAAAAAAGCATATCATAGTCAAGCCTAGAGGATCCAAACCTCCTAAACCTGTAACACCTAAAGGTGCTAAATCTACTCCAGCCTTCACTGCTAAATCCACTATATTAGTGAATCCCCTATAGCCACCTGTAGCTGCTGAAGAAATCGTTCCATTGACTGATATGGATTATAAGATTGTTGACCCTGTGATAGAATTCAACCTCTTAGAAATACATAACTGGTGCTACGATAAGTACTTAGACATAGATGAAATACCTATTTTGGAAACTCATTTTCCCCAATATGTAGTTCCATTGACTCACCCTGGACAAGACCTTGTAAGACTGTGTCAAAAGCATTATGAACCAAACCAAAGGGCTATTGTAAATGCAGACAGAGAGGTCCTTTTTACAATCACAGCAGAATCCATAAATCAAATGTTGCAATTACCATCTAATCCTCAATTAATCTCCCTATCTATTGAATTTTTGACCCAGTTATACTTAAGCCTCGATTTCCCAAAAAGGTTTATAATCTTTCAAAAAATTTGGCCTTCCCATGTTGATATTCCAAAAATAAACCCCCCTTATTCTACTGTTGATTTTCCTGAAGGGTCCAGGCATATAATTTCAATGCTATCTTTTATACTGGGATACTTCACAGATGGATTCATTGATGAATCCATTCTTGGCTTTCTATCTACCTTATCCCCCGGCCAACCTCCAACACTCATTTTTTATTATGCCACATTTATAGCAGATAGCATTCATCATCAACTTACCAAACTACCCACTAAAGGGGTTTTAAGATACTCTTCCTATTTGTTTCACTTGTTTTTATTCTTTCAAGTTGATAATTTTCCAATTTCCTTGCAAAAGATGGACTTAGAGGGCAAGCCTTTGTCTATTATCTTCTGGACTTCCTTTCTAAGGAAAGAGAGTAGTGAATTCACTTATACTAGTTTTTTAGACCTCTTCATCCATCCATCCATGAACATTTCGTACAAAGCAGAGCAGCCCAGGGTCAATGAAGAAATGAAGAGGATATTTCAACTATCAGAATAGATTAAGATGGGAGAAGGTTTCTTTATGAAAAGCACACAAAGATAAGAATTTTTGGCTCAAACTTATTGCCTTATAAGTTGCCAAAGTACATGAGTATAAGAATTTTTGCATTGGAATATTTAAGGCAAATTCTAAATTCTGACTCCATCAACTTCTTAGCTGCAAGGAAAAAGACTCAATTCAAGTTGAAGAATCAGATTGGTCCTTTCATTATAAATAACAGAGAAGCAGAAAAGGAGATCTCAAAGAGACTAGTAGAATTCAAATTCCAACAAAGTTTTCCATGGAACTATGATCCTCAAGGAATCCTTAGTAATTTAATGGTAAAATGTAAACTTACACCCTTCATACATGAGCCCAAGCTAGAAATTGAGAAATTTTCCAATCAATAAGATTGGGTGGAAAACACATTGATAGATGCAGTCATTAATGCAGAGACAACAAGACAAATGGTTACAACACAAGCCTTGGAATTTGTAAAGCCATTAGAGACTACATCTAAAAGAAGCAGAGAAGAAGGGACATATACAACTGAAACAACCATAGAAAAAAATTTCAAGTTGATTTACAATAAAAGGCTCAAATTCAGTTCCATAGGGAAAGAAAACGTAATTGATGTTGAGGATACAAATGAGCCTGAGGTAAATAATGATGAAGCCACAGTGATAATCAATGAGACTCTTGCAGAGATTGGAAAAGATCAAACAACAAGTAAAGATGATACCCAGATGATTGAGAAACAAAATATGGATGCTTCTTCCTCACAGACAACTGAGAAAAAAGACCTAGATATAAAAGAAAAATATAAGCAGATAAAGCAGAAAAATGAGGAAATTAAATCAGAGATAAATTCTCAATTCCTCAAGAAAAAATCAGGGAATCAAAATAGACTACTGACAGCTTTTGACTATTCCACAAATAAAATGATTATGTCATTTCTGCAGCCAACTACTTCAGCACCTAAGACAGTGGCAGACTATAAAAAGGTTGAGTTTGAAGTAGATACTGAAAATGTGCATGAGCTAGACCAAATTGAATTCCACAGACATAGCTCTGAAATGTTATATTCACTGTGGTGACAAAGGCTATGAGTGCTACTAAGTTGCAGAATACCATTATTAACATGCAGGATCAAATGAAGTTGGAAAAAGGCTCTTTGTATGCTAAATACCTAAGGATTAAAGCCTTAGAGGACTTGATTTTATAGGTGGGATATGATCCCTCAAATGTGCAGGTAGCTGAATTGTTGATTAAGAAAAAGAATGAAGATATTGCAGCTTTGAGGAAACAGCTTAAGCTTCCTCAAAGTGAGCACCCACAGACTAAAGAGATCCTTCAAGAACAAAGTGAAAAATAAGAGATGATGAATCTCATCCTCAAACTAACTGCTCAAATCAAAGAAATGGACCAACTTGTCCAAGAGAAAGAAACTGTGAAAGAGACTGAGGCTCCTATTATTCCTTCAGTAATACCAGTGATTGCCACAGCAGTGGCATCTACATTAGGAGAAAATATAGCACCAAAGGAACCACTGGCAACTATAGTGCCATTGAGTTCAACAACTACTTCAAACACAGAATCTTCTACAAGACAAGTCCAACAAGCAGACAGAGCAAGTCAGATTGTGAAGGCTATGGAGGAATTTTCTTTAAAAAATAATGAAATCAATAGCATAAAGAAAATGATCAAAAATCTTGAATCCACAAGTAATTTAGCTCAAATAAATGCTAAAACCCATGAGCAGAAGGCAATTAGACTTCGAGAGAAAATGAAGGGATTGCAGAAAGAGCTAACATTCACTGAACAAATTTCATTTGTTAAGAATCATTTATGGAAAAACATAATTGAGGCCAATCACACTCAATGGCCTTCAATTCAGATTATATATGAGCAAAGAGACTTATTGTTAGCAGCACAGGCAGAGATTCAGAACACTAAGGATGAGTTAACTGATAAGCCAGCTCAGGCTTTAAAACTCATCACTTTTCTGAACAGCAAGAACAGAGTAGAGTTGGAAGAGTTACAGATAATGGATAGAACAGAGACCATTTTGCATATTAAAAAGGTAGTAACAAAGAAAAATTTGATGAACTACCTAGAAGAGAAGTGTGAAGCAATGAATATTGCCATAACAAAGTTTATGGTGAAGTATACAAACTTTAGAAAGAAGGGCTTGCCAGATATTCATGTCTTTAATGACAAATTAATGCCCCAAAAAGATTATGATAACAAAATCAAAGAATTTGCCAAGGAGCAAGTAAGTAAACCATTTCCACAAGGCACTCCTACAGGTAAAGTGCTCCTCCAACACTTTGAAGATTTGTTCTTTCTTCAACATGAGATCAAACATCTTTTTGTGTTTAAGCCCAATTTTACTAAATACACGGAGGCATATGAGAATTTTAGAAAGATGAAGAATGTAAAAATTCCCAGTGAAGAACAGTGACAGGCATTTACATATTTAATGTGAAAAGCATAGGTAAAAGAGTGAAAAAATTACCTTGGAAACGGTCAAGAAGAAACAGTAAACAAAAGGACAGTCTGCTGATTTTTTACTGCCAAAAGAAATATTTTTACAACAAATAAACAGTGGAAATATCAGTCAAAGTGTATCTGAGTTAAAGGGCAGTGTTAAAGAGTATCAGATGAAAGAGTATCAGCCAAGGAAACTCAACTAAAGATATTTTCTAGCAGCCAGCAAAGCAGGACAACAAATCACTCAAAGCTCCTTGATTAGAAAAAGTAGTTCTATTTATTTTGGATAAGTGGACAACTTGTTGATTTGTTAAGAAGTTGTCCCTCTTATTTTGTAAATATATTTTATATTTCCTAAAGATATTCCTAGATGTCTTCTAGGATATTTGTAACTACATTTTGTATAAATACTTCTACATTTGAAGTATTGAGTGTGGAATAAAATTGCTAGACTTTACTATAGACATTTTGCTGAAACATTGGAGGCTATTATGTGTTGATTTCGAAGTAGCAGACTGGAAAAAGCTAAAATGTCATCATAATTCAGGATCCCTGTGATAAACTGATGAGTAAAGTACTTTCTTCTTGTCATTTTTTTCTTTCTTGAGTTTCCTGCATTCCATTATATATGTTTGTTCAATCTTAATGAGTAACTAGGAATATTACTATAGGCTAGTCCTTTACTCCCTGTTTTTAACTAGTTACCATTTGAATGTTTTCTGTTGATTTCCGGTGTTAGGAATTCTTAATTGCTCCTACTCCCATTTGACCCCTGCCTCCTTCTTCCACTTTTTGGATCAAAGGATCTTTCATAGCCTTTTATCCTGATCATACCATTTCACCAAAAAAAAAAATCCCAAATCTCTGAGGGTTATCTATCTTGCCCTGAATACATTTGTACCCTATTGGTCTTGACTTCTAGTACTACTATCTAGATTTAGACTCCATAGCCCAATGGACAAGTATATTTCTCTCTAGTTTACTTTTAAGTGATTTTTTCCCACCAAAACATTTTAAAAACAAAACCAATTGTTCTATCATAACTAGCCTACAAACATAAATCAGAAAACAAAGATAAATATTAAAGAGAGAGCCCTCTCTGAATTCTAGGAAGGCTAGATCCTAGGATTTGAAGTAGGTTTGTGGTTACCTCTAGTTTTCTTAGACTAAAAACTCAAATCCCACAACTTAAAGAATTACTAGAGTGATAACATATTGGCGACCATATTGGGGAATTAACTAATCTCCAGTCTTAAATTTAGTCTTAAAGGAAGATCTTTCAATTATCTTTTTACTTTAAGATTATTTCTATAGGTTGTGGGTATTCAAAACAATCATTATGGCTTCTAGGAAAACCTACTATACTAGGTCTAACCCGGATCCTAAGCCTACAGTTATAGTAGATAACCCAGAACATATTAGAAAAAAGAAGAAACAAATTTTCAATTTCGAAACTGAAGTACCATTAAGAAAAGCCAATTCTTTACCCAAAGAGTTAGTGAGTTTAAATGATATTGATTTTGATATAAAATTTGAATATTCATTGTTTAAAACTAAATCTGAAACTGAATTGAAAAATATTCTTATAGATCCTATTTTCCTTTCATTTTTGAATGAAAAAAAGAAAAATATATTAGTAGGAACAAAGTCAAGTAAATCTGAATATCAAAATACAGTTGAAAAAAAGTAATGTTTCATTGATTAAAGATATTAATGAAGCTATTGAATTAGCTCATTTGTTGTCTTACATAAAACCTCCAGTTTCTCAATTGCACACAACAATAATACCAACAACAAATTCATATTTATATGTTGTCACTTCATTTATAGATAATTCTGCAAGTTCATATACAGACCGTTTCATTCCTAAGTTGCCTTTGTAGCCTAGGATATCATTTCCTTCATCCACTCAATCCACTACATCCACTACTTTGTAATCATATTTTATAAGCACCACATATTTATTTCCTAGCAATTCCATTTACATACCATCTTCATTTCCCAGCTCTTCAACTGCAATTGTTAATTCATCTGCTACCATATCCTGTACTTCCCCTATCATTACTGTTATACCTCCCAGCTCAGCAAAGCTTCAAGCCATGGTTGCTAGGTATGCTCCCCTTGTTTTACCCCAAAACCTCCATGATATGCCTCAAGATTACCACAAAAATGTACCATTTTTTGATGGTATTTCACAATATATTTCTCAACAACATGTAACTAAAATGACAGATTACTGTGAAATTTATGAAATTGATGAGTCAGATGTCCAAATGAGGTTATTTGCCCAAAGTTTGACAGGATAAGTTCAAAAATAGTTCAAAAATTTAGCTGCTAGTAGTATAGCTGATTTAGCTGCATTTCATAGAACATTTTTAAATAAATGGGAAAAGAAAAAAAAAACCCTTCAAATTTTTTCTGAGTTTCATGTTTTGAAAAGATCTCCTAATGATTTTGTCCAAGACTATTGCACTAGGTATAACAATGTCTATAATTCTATTTCTGCAGCTCTTAAACCTACACCTTACTCTGTTCTACTCAAATTCCCTGATGGATTTGATACAAATATGGCCTATCAATTAAGAGAAAGAGATGTTGAAACCTTAGAACATATGCAATTAGATATTGTTAGTGTAGAAATTAAAATTCTAGCTAGGAAGGCCAGACTTAGAAATGAAAGAAGAGTTACAATTAAAGAAGAAAGTTCAAACTAAAATGTTAAATTAGATTTCGTTGCTAAAACTTTAGAAAGGGTGATTGAAAGATTAGATAATTTAGATATAAAACCTCAATGGGATAATCAACCTCAGATCAGAAATCCCAATTTCAGAAAAAACAATAACCCTAGAAAAGCTAAAGAAGTTGCTCCAGACCAAAACATTAGACACCCATTTCAGGAGAACTGTGTTGAAATTTCTCAAAATAATGATGAAGATGAGGATGACATCAATCATCTTATGGGAATAGATGAAATCAACACCATTTTCCTCACTTAGGAAGATCTGGAACTATTTGAGCTTCAACAACTCAAATTAAACTCCAGTGAATCCTTTGACTACAAACAAGGTTATGACTTTGATATTAATGAAATTCACAGTCAGTATAACCTTAGAAATAAGAAAAATAATGAACCTTCTACTAAAAACAATTCCCAAAATCAAAATAAGAAAAATGTAGAAGCCCCAAAAACAAAAGTTTTGCAAATTCTTTCAAGGGAAAATAAGCAAAATTCAGTCTCTTAGGATGAACTGATTTACCATTTTTTGAATAATGAGGAAGAATTTCAAAATTGTAAAATAGATACAGACTGTAATATACATTCGGATTTTGATTCTCAAATAGATAACATAGATGTACATAAATTTAACAAACCAACTGTATTTACTCAATCTGATATAGATAACTTAGAGAATATAGATGTTGAGTAAATCAATGAAGAAGAAATTGACATGTTAGATTTGAAAGATAACTTTTTGCCTAAAGGTTTAACCACTTTGGAAGACCTTTTTGATTCCAATGATGTGCCTAAAAAGCCAAAAATGGAACCAGTTAGGTCTGACATTGAGGAATGTAACATTGGGACATAATTAAACCAAAAATTATTAAACTGTCTAAATCTTTACCTCAACAAGAAAAGGAACAATACATTGATCTTTTAAAGGAATATCAGGATGTGTTTGCTTGGAGCTATGAAGATCTTAAAGCTTATGACACAAACATAATCCAACAAAAAATTCCCATAAAAGATAACCAGAAGCCATTCAAACAAAAATTGAGGAGAATTAATCATGTTCTATTAACTTTGATATAAAAGGAAGTAAAACGCATGTATGATGCTCAAATCATTGCACCAATCAGATATTCTGATTGGGTTTCAAACCTAGTACCAACAAGAAAGAAAAAGAGTGAAATTAGGTTATGTGTCAACTTTAAAATTTTTAACAAAGTGTCATGAAAGGATAATTACCCTTTACCAAAGATGGATCATATATTACAAAGGGTAATTGTTTCCTCTAGAATCTCTTTGCTAGATGGTTTTTCAGGATACAACCAGATCCTAGTCCAAAAGGAAGATCAGGCTAAAACAATTTTTACCACTCCTTGGGGCACTTTCATGTATGTGAAAATGCCCTTTGGCTTGATGAATGCAGGAGAAACCTTTCAGAGAGCTATGGACATAGCCTTTGCTAAGGAAATTCATGAATTCTTGATCATTTATCTAGATGACATTACTGTATTTTCCAAAACAAATAATGAACACTTGGATCATTTGAGATAGGTTTTCATTAAATGTAGGAAATTTGGCATCTCTTTAAATCCCAAGAAAACTCTTTTTGGACTAGAGGAAGGTAAGTGACTTGGACATATAATTTCAAAAGATGGAATTAGAATTGATCCTGCTAGGATAGAAGCAATTTTGAACATTCATCCACCTAGAAATATCAAAGAATTACAAGATTTCTTAGGTAAAATTGACTTTTTGAGAAGATTTATTTCAAACTTAGCTGAAATCATTAGAGAACTGAACAATATGCTGAAAAAAGACTCAACTTTAATGTGGACAGTTGAAGCCAAACAATCATTTGATTCCATAAAACAGGCTTTAACTAAAACACCAGTCTTAGTCAGTCTAGATTTCAAGAAAGACTTTATAATTTTTTCTTTTTCTTCAGAACATACTATTGTTGCAGTTTTACTGCAGAAGAATGATCAAGGTTTTGAACAACCCATAGCTTTTTTCAGTAAGATTCTTAGAGATGCACCTCTGAATTATAACATAATGGAAAAAAAGCCTTAGCCTTGGTTAAAGCTATAAAATATTTTAGAGTTTACATTCTCTATTCCCACATAATTGCCTATGTCCCTAATTCGCTAGTCAAAGACATTCTTACTCAGGATGGCCCTGATGGAAGAAGAGGTAAGTGGATCTCCACTATCCTAGAATATGACATAGAAATTAAACCAACAAAGCTCATTAAAGGATAAGGATTAGCCAGATTGATGGTTGAATCCAACTGCAATGCATTATACATAAATTTTATTGCTCAGATTGATGACCAGGAAGAGATGGTGACTCCAATGATCAGTGAAGCCTTTCTAGACTCACCTTGCTACTCAGCTATTATCTTTATATTTTCAAACTTACAAGCTCCTCCTTGATTATCAAGTATAAAAGCCAGATTTCTTAAACTTAAAACAATGAGATTTTCTATTTTAGATAATGTGCTTTTTTGGAAAGAACATAGTGGGATATTACTAAATTGTTTACTGAAAGCAAAAGCTGACAAAATTCTTGAAGAATTTCATGCAGGTGACCGTGGAGGGCATTTATACTGGAAAAGTACTGTAGATAAGATTCTTAGAGCTGGTTTTTACTGGCCTACCTTATTTATTGATGTTAAGAAATTTGTTACTACATGTCACAAATGTCAAATTTTTTAAGGAAAAAAGAATTTGTTACCTTTACCCCTAAAGCCAATTTCAACTGAGATGCCATTTCAAAAATGGGATTTAGACTTCATTGGAGAAATTCACCCCCCATCCTCTGGCCAACATAAGTGGATTTTGACTCCCACGGATTATTTTACTAAGTGGATTGAAGCCATTCCTACCAGACAAGCTACTGATATAGTCATTATCTCTTTCATAGAAAACAACCTTTTATCTATATTTGGATGCCCTCAGAAAATAATTACTGATAATGCAGCAGCATTTAAATCTAAGAAAATTATTGCCTTCTGTCACAAGTATCATATTACCCTAGGCCACTCTACTGCTTATTACCCTCAGGGTAATGGCCTAGCTTAATCTTCAAACAAAAGTCTTGTAAATATCATTAAAAAATTACTTGAAGATAACAAAAAGACTTGGAATAAAAAGTTAGTCTATGCCTTATCGACAAATAGACTTACCACCAAAAAGTCAATTGGCACTTCCCCTTATCAAATTGTTTATGGGATGGATGCAGTTTTTCCATCATCGTTAGGTGTTCCAGTGATGAAGATCATTCAATAATCACAAGTAGAAATCAATGATATACAAAGGAGGATAAATCAGACTATACATCTACAACAAACAAGGGAAGAAGTCTATGAGAAATCCCAAGTCATTCATGATCAAATTAAGAAAAATTTTGATAAAAGAAGTAAAGAATATGACTTTTACGTTGGAGATCAAGTGTTAAAGTGGGATTCCAGGAGAGAAGACAAAGGTAAGCATGGGAAGTTTGACTTTATATGGAAAGGGCCTTATGTAATTTATGGATATAGGGATAACAATTCTTTCTTCATCAAATATTTGGATGGAACAGATATTCAAGAAGGACCAGTTAATGGTAGAATGCTTAAACACTACTATTCTTCTGAGTTAACCAATAGTTATTCCCAGTTACTTTTTACATCATTGTAAATATCCATTGAAGTTTAGATTGGATTGGATATTTTCTTTCCAAAGTTGAAGCTAGGAGAGAAGGCCCTAAGCTTTGAAGAGTAAAATGTCATAAATATGCGTTTTTGCAGAAAACAAAAGACAATTACTGGATCATCATAGTCAAAGTTGAAGGCTACTAGTCTTAGAGTTATTGACATTTCACTAGGAAATGCCATCCCCATGTGAAGCCGCTATTAGGGTCCTATAAATATAAGATTCATAATTTTGAATTGACTTTTGATAGTCTTGTAAAATATGTACATACCTTGCGTTTTGCAAGTTGTTTTCCCATATTTTGAGAAAAAAAAAATCAAAAAATCAAAAAGAGGGTAAAAATTCCCAAAAGAAAGATCAAAGGACTTAAAAAAATACATAGACCCCAAAAGAAAAAAGATGAAATAAAACATGAAAGTGTGCAAGTTCAAATGCCACTACCTTTTAATTTTTGCAAATGATTATGGTAGAGTGTCAATAAATGCCATAATCCATGATGAGTTAAACTATCTAAACTTGACTTGTCATGTTTTAAATTTTCATGTTTTAGATAGAGAATAAAGTTTTTTCAAACAGTTTAATCCTAACAAATCAGTAGATAGGTAGAGAATAATGAGGAGCTCATCAGTTTAATCTAAGCCCTCGGATGAAATAATGTAGAATTAGATAGTTTCATGCTTTCAAAAGAATAAAATGTTTCAAGGAAGCAAGTTTAAATGCACCTGCTAAAAGGAAGAAAAAATGTTAGAACAATGTTGGGTAGGTAGAAAGAAGTGGGAAAATGCATGTAATATTCATCACCAGGCAAAAAATCACTAATTTCCCTCCCCCTGTAGGTATTCATTATTCTATACTTCCAGTCAAAGAGGCTCAGAGCATTTCTCTAGCTTTTGTTGGGACCGAACCCAAGGCTTGATGACTGGATAGTGGAGAATGTTGAGTTCCTATGATAAAAACCCCTTTTACCATTATTCATCCATCATTTATACATTTAACTCATCTTCATAAGTAAAGACACATTCTTACTTAGTGAAGATTAAAATCCCATATAATTAACTTCATCCCTTTAGAAATATTCATAAAACCCTCAAAACTACATTTATCCTAAGTATTGGTGAAATAATATAAAGATAAGCAATGCTTTACCTTTTACACTTTGCTTAGTGATTTTATGTATTTTGTGTTACATTCCATTTCCCTTTCATATTAACTTTTAACCTCTTTTATTAAATCCTTAAAAAAATACCCTATCTTACTTATTAATTCCCTATATGTAAATACCCCCTAAAACCCACTATTATAATATTTTTGACCAAAGATATTATCCACATGCTGAATTAAAACCCGAAATATATTCCCTTTGGTCTAAAAACTACCCTTAAACAAATACCCCGCACCCTATAGTTATAGACCTTTCAAAAAGTCTAAAACTGTATAATAAAATGAAATGCAAAAATAGTTGTTATGCATGTCTTATGTATTTTAACACGTGAAAGCATTCCACTACCTATTACATTTTTATCCTAAGTATTAGGATGCACCGCGCCTTTGTAAATACACTCACCGTCCCTCCCCACATAAATTTAAACCTTTTCCCTTTTTTCTGTTATATAAAACCTCACGTTTTAAATTAAAATTAACCCAAGGTTTTAACACCCCGACCCGCATATATAAGTTTTTCTTATGTAACGTTACCCTTCATATAAAAACTTTGATTTAAAAATGCATTATACAAAGGCTTTTATCCCCCAACGCATATCATTTGCCACGGTCCCACCATCTTTTCGACCGCAACTTTCAAGCAGAACTTCACCCTTCGCTCTCGATCGCAAGATCCAATGATGTGAAATCAATATCGCGCAGAAAAATAAAACGTCCGTTCCAACACCAATCAAGCGCGAAATGGGTGATTTTGAAAATTCCGCCCTCAGTGACGTGTCATTTTTCTGTTGGATCACGTTCATTTGGGTAAAAATAGCTTACCACCAGAAACGAACGCGAAAACTACTGCCTGTTTTGTATTTCAAAATCAAAACTGTCGCCCGCCATTTGATGGGACCTGCAATTAATGCATTTACGAGGGTTGAATATTAAAGTTTTAAACCTTTGATATACCTTTTTTAATGTATAGTTGTGTATTCCGAATTGAAAAAGAAGCTCCGCTTGAATGTATTAATACCTCTCGATTGTGTTCAAGCCCCTGTTTATCAAATTCTAGTTCAAAACCAGATTTGACCACAGATTTCCCTTTTGAAGACTGGCTAAACCACTTAATGCACCAGTAAGCCGGACCAGATCTTCATTCGGCCTCAACATTTCACAAACCCTTTCAAGCATTCAAATACCTACAATTAAAGGCATTTTTTCGATAGTTAAAAACCCTGCACAATCAAATAGGCTTTCAATTAGAAAAAATTATCAGGAGATTGCCCAAAAAACGCCCTAAAACAGGCCAAACCCTGGCCATTTTTTCCCAGAAATTGTTGTGTTCGTGAAATCATCTGTTAAAGCCAATTTCCTCAGCTTACGACCTCTGAAGGTCAATTCTAGAAACAGGAAAAGGTTTTAAAACATACAGTGTCTTAAAAAATTCATTTTTACAGTCCAAATCATTCAGAAAACCCTTGTTTTCTGTCTTAAACTAGTTTGCATATCTCATATACCTAATTGAGCAATAAAAAAAAATCCCACCAAGACTATCTTTTTCCAAAGAATTGCTAAAAGTATCCTCTGTTTTAAAGAAAATTCACTCCTACAAATAGTTTAAACTTGCAGCAGTTAGTCCAAAATGACAAAAAAGAAGATCATAGTCAAGCCTGGAGGATACAAACCTCCTAAACCTGTAACACCTAAAGTTGTTAAATCTACTCTAGCCTTCATTGCCAAATCCACTATATTAGTGAATCCCCTACAGCCACCTATATCTACTGAAGAAATCGTTCCATTGACTGATATGGATTATAAGATTGTTGACCCTATGGTAGAATTAAACCTTTTAGAAATACATAATTGGTGCTACGATAAGTACTTAGACAGAGATGAAATAACTATCTGGGAAACTCATTTGCCCCAAATATGTAGCTCCATTGACTCACCCTGGACAAGACCTTGTAATACTGTGTCAAAAGCATTATGAACCAGACCAAAGGGATATTGTAAATGCACGCAGAGAGGTCATTTTTACAATCACAGCAGAATCCATAAATCAAATGCTGCAATTACCATATGATCCTCAGTTAGTCCCCCTATCTATTGAATTTTTGACCCAGTTATACTTAAGCCTAGATTTCCCAAAAAGGTTTATGGTCTTTCAAAAAATTTGGCCTTCCCATGTTGACATTCCAAAAATAAACCCCCCTTATTCTACTACTGAATTTCCTGAGGGGTCGAGGCATATAATTTCAATGTTATCTTTTATACTGGGATACTTCACAGATGGATTCACTGATGAATCCATTCTTGGCTTTCTATCTACCTTATCCCCCGCCCAACCTCAAGCACTCATTTTTTATTATGCCACATTTACAGCAGATAGCATTCATCATCAACTTACAAAACTACCCACTGAAGGGGTTTTGAGATACTCTTCCTATTTGTTTCACTTGTTTTTATTCTTCCAAGCTGATAATTTTCCAATTGCCTGGTAAAATATGGACTTAGAGTGCAAGCCTTTGTCTATTGTCTTCTGGACTTCCTTGCTAAGGAAAGAGAGTAGTGAATTCACTTATATTGATTTTTCAGACCTCTTCATCCATCCAACCATGAACATTTTGTACAAAGAAGAGCAGCCCAGGGTCAATGAAGAAATGAAGAGGATATTACAACTATCAGAACAGATTAAGATGGGAGACTGGTTTCTTTATGAAAAGCACACAGAGATAAGAATTTTTGGCTCGAACTTATTGCCTTATAAGTTGCTAAAGTACATGAGTATGAGAATTTTTGCATTGGAATATTTAAGGAAAATTCTAAATTCTGACTCCATCAACTTCTTAGCTGCAAGGAAAAAGACTCAGTTCGAGTCGAAGAATCAGATTGTTCCTTTCATCATAAATAACAGAGAAGCAGAAAAGGAGATCTCAAAGAGACTAGTAGAATTAAAATTCCAACAACGTTTTCCATGGAACTATGATCCTCAGGGAATCCTTAGTAATTTAAGGGTAAAATGTAAACTTACACTCTTCATACATGAGCCCAAGCCATAAATTGAGAAATTTTCCAATCAAGAAGATTGGGTGGAAAACACATTGATAGATACAGTCATTAATGCAGAGACAGCAAGAAAAATGGTTACAACACAAGCCTTGGAAGTTGTAAAGCCACTAGAGACTACAGCTAAAAGAAGTAGAGAATAAGGGACATATACAGCTAAAACAACCACAGGGAAAAAAAAAAAATTTCAAGTTGATTTACAATAAAAGGCTCAAATTCAGTTCCATGGGGAAAGAAAAGTTAATTGATGTTGAGGATACAAATGAGCATGAGGTAAACAATGATGAAGCCATAGTGATAATCAATGAGACTCTTGCAAATATTGGAAAAGATCAAAAAACAAGTAAAGATGATACCCAGATGATTGAGAAACAAAATATGGATGCTTCTTCCTCACAGACAGCTGAGGAAAAAGACCTAGATATAAAAGAAAAATATAAGTAGATAAAGAAGAAAAATGAGGAAATTAAATCAGAGATATATTCTCAATTCCTCAAGCAAAAACTAGGGAATCAGAATAGGCTACTGACAGCCTTTGACTATTCCACAAATAAAATGATTATGTCATTTCTGCAACCAACTACTTCAGCACCTAAGACAGTGGCAGACTATAAAAAAGTTGAGTTTTAGATACTGAAAATGTGCATGAGCTAGAGCAAATTGAATTCTACAAACATAGCTCTGAAATGTTATATTAAACTGTGGTGACAAAGGCTATGAGTGCTACTAAGTTGCAAAATACCATTATTAAAATACAGGATCAAATGAAGCTTGAAAAAGGCTCTTTGTATGCTAAAGACCTAAGAATTAAAGCCTTAGAGGATTTGATTTTATAGGTGGGATATGATCCCTCAAATGTGCAGGCAGCTGAATTGTTGATTAAGAAAAAGAATGAAGATATTGCAGCTTTGAGGAAACAGCTTAAGCTTCCTCAAAGTGAGCACCCACAGACTAAAGAGATCCTTCAAGAACAAAGTGAAAAATAAGAGATGATGAATCTCATCCTCAAACTAACTGCTCAAATCAAAGAAATGGACCAACTTGTCCAAGAGAAAGAAACTGTGAAAGAGACTAAGGCTCCTATTATTCCTTCAGTAATACCAGTGATTACCACAGCAGTGGCATCTACATTAGGAGAAAATCTAGCACCAAAGGAACCACTGGCAACTGCAGTGCCAAGGAGTTCAACAACTACTTCAAACACAGAATATTATACAACACAGGTCCAGCAAGCAGACAGAGCAGGTCAGATTATGAAGGCTATGGAGGAATTGTCTTTAAAAAATAATTAAATGAATAGCCTAAAGAAAATGATTGAAAATCTTGAATCCACAAGTAAGTTAGCTCAAATAAATGCTAAAACCCATGAGCAGAAGGCAATTAGACTTGGAGAGAAAATTAAGGGATTGCAGAAAGAGCTAACATTCACTGAACAAATTTCATTTGTCAAGAATCATTTATGGAAAAACATAATTGAGGCCTTTCACACTCAATGGCCTTCAATTCAGATTATATACGAGCAAATAGACTTATTGTTAGCAGCACAGGTAGAGATTCAGAAGACTAAGGATGAGCTAACTGATAAGCCAGCTCAGGCTTTAAAACTCATCACTTTTCTAAACAGCAAGAACAGAGCAGAGTTGGAAGAGTTAGAGATATTGGATAGAACAGAGACAATTTTGCAGATGAAAAAGGTAGTAACAAAGAAAAATGTGATGAACTACCTAGAAGAGAAGTGTGAAGCAATGAATATTGCCATAACAAAGTTTATGGTGAAGTATACAAACTTGAGAAAGAAGGGCTTGCCAGATATCCATGTCTTTAATGAGAAATTAATGCCCTAGAAAGATTATGATAACAAAATCAGAGAATTTTCCAAGGAGCAAGTAAGTAAACCATTGCCACAAGGCACTCCTACAGGTAAAGTGCTCCTCCAACACTTTGAAGATTTGTTCTTTCTTCAACATGAGATCAAACATCTTTTTGTGTTTAAGCCCAATTTTACTAAATACACGGAGGCATATGAGAATTTTAGAAAGCTGAAGAATGTAAAAATTCCCAGTGAAGAACAGTGACAGGCATTTACATATTT
The DNA here is from genome assembly GCA_034641835.2 of Pinus albicaulis. NCBI lineage: Eukaryota > Viridiplantae > Streptophyta > Pinopsida > Pinales > Pinaceae > Pinus > Pinus albicaulis. The sequence goes on from JAXQQM020075662.1 coordinate 69,698, forward strand.
AATGTGAAAAGCATAGGTAAAATAGTGAAAAAATTACCTTGGAAACGGTCAAGAAGAAACAGTAAACAAAAGGACAGTCTGCTGATTTTTTACTGCCAAAAGAAATATTTTTACAACAAATAAACAGTGGAAATATCAGTCAAAGTATATCTGAGTTAAAGGGCAGCGTTAAAGAGTATCAGATGAAAGAGTATCAGCCAAGGAAACTCAACTAAAGATATTTTCTAGCAGCCAGCAAAGCAGGACAACAAATCACTCAAAGCTCCTTGATTAGAAAAAGTAGTTCTATTTATTTTGGATAAGTGGATAGCTTGCTGATTTGTTAAGCAGTTGTCCCTCTTATTTTGTAAATATATTTTCTATTTCCTAAAGATATTCCTAGATGTCTTCTAGGATATTTTTAACTACATTTTATATAAATACTTCTACATTTGAAGTATTGAGTGTGGAATAAAATTGCTAGACTTTACTATAGACTTTTTACTGAAACATTGGAGGCTATTATGTGTTGATTTCGAAGTAGAAGACTAGACAAAGCTAAACTGGCAGCATAATTCAGGATCCCTATGATAAACTGATGAGTAAAGTACTTTCTTCTTGTCATTGTTTTCTTTCTTGAGTTTCATGCATTCCATTATATATGTTTGTTCAATCTTAATGAGTAACTAGAAATATTACTACAGGCTAGTCCTTTACTCCCTGTTTTTAACTAGTTACCATTTGAATGTTTTCTGCTGATTTCCGGTGTTAGGAATTCTTAATTTCTCCTACTCCCGTTTGACCCCTACCTCCTTCTTCCACTTTTTGGATCATAGGATCTTTCATAGCCTTTTATCCTGATCATACCATTTCACTAAAAACACGTTTCCCAAAATTCCGAGGGTTATCTATCTTTCACTGAATACATTTGTACCCTTTTGGTCTTGACTTCTAATACTGCTATCTAGATTTAGACTCCATAGCCCAATGGACAAGTAGATTTCTCTCTAGTTTACTTGTAAGTGATTTTTTCCCACCAAAACATTTTAAAAAGAAAACCAATTGTTCTATCATAACTAGCCTAAAAACATAAATCAAAAAACAAATATAAATCTTAAAGAGAGAGCCCTCTCTGAATTCTAGGAAGGCTAGAATCCCGAATTCTAAGTAGATTTTGTGGTTACCTCTAGTATTCTTAGACTAAAAACTCAAATCCCACTAGCTGGAAAAATTACTAGAGTGATAACGGTTTCCTCGCTTTTGATAGCCTCCTCATCTTGACACTATGTTCAAATCCTTTATTGATACGTGGTGTGGCTTGGACCATCGTCAAATTATCACTCTATATCTCCCTCCCTTAATCTTGAGCATATCCCTTCTAGTTCTCCTTGTTAGGGTCCTATAATAATAGGATTCATAATTTTGAATTGACTTTGATTAGTCTTGTCATATGTACATACTTTGCTTTCTGCAAATTGTTTTTCCATATTAGAAAAATAAAAAATGTAAACAGGGTAAAAGTCCTAAAAGACAAATCAAAGGACTTGAAAGAAAAATTATAAAAAAGAATATGAAAATGGACCCCAAACAAAAAAGAGATAAAAATTAAACATTAAAGTGATGCAAATCCAAATGCCACTACTATTTAATTTTACTGCAAAAAATAAAGATTGTGTGTAACTTGTTAAAATGCCACAATCCATGAAGGTCAAACAGCTTAATCTTGACCTCTCCTGCTTTAAATTTCATGTTGTTAGATAGAGAATAAATATCTAGCCAAATAGTATAATCTTGGAAGATCAATAGTTAGGTAGAGAATAATAAGTAGCTCAATAGTTTAATCTGAGCCCTTGGAAGAAATAAGGATAGAATTAGTTAGTTTGTTGTTTTAAAAGAAAAATGAATAAGAGTTTGCAAGCTCAAATGCACCCATGTAAATGACGAAAAAATGTTAGGGTAGCATATGGGTAGGTAGAAGTAGTTTTCACAAGCATGGATAACATATAATTGGTCATTTCATTTACTAATTTCCCTTCAAAATCATTTCCCTTGTAAAAATACCTTCTTCCACTTCATTTTATCCTTTTCTCCTTTTTCCCCCTTGCAAAAATCCCCTTTTCCTAAGTTAAAAACACGTTTTACTTAAAGAAAAGTGAAAGCCCTTTACTAATTCCCCTTTTATTCAAAAATACCTAAAAAACCCAATAAAGAATATTTATCTAAGTATAAATGCTAAAATGTTATCGGGACCCACTATGAAGAAATCTATCCCCCGATATCATGTTTCACTATTCTTAGTGTATTTGACATCTCATCACATTTCATTATTAACACACTAAATAAATTAAAATTAATTCCATATTTCCAAACCCTTTTACAGCTCGTATTAAATTAATTCCTTTATGTATATTTCCCAACCCAGTTCCCACAGCAACCTATATAGTTCTATTTCCCCACATGTTGAGAATTATCTCGGACCCACTACATATTATCCCCACTTTTTTATAATATTACTTCTGTATTCACCCCATTGGTTATATTATAAACCACGACCATATCACATATTAACCAATCGCATAGTATAAACCCCGGGCCCCACGCCTTTTATAGCCCTATGACTCTGTCACATCATCCTAGCCGTCCATTCTTCATCTGCCAGATCCGACCGCTATTAAACCCTATCGCGCATTTCATTGCCCAACTGTTAACGCACTCCAGACCTTGCGAAAAATGCATTTTTCGGGCTCTCCCTCTCCTCTACGTGGCATCTTTCTATTCGATCGCACCATTCAAAATAATAAAGCCAACCACCTCTGGAGCTTGCGAAAACCGCTAAGCGGTTTCCCCCCAGTGCCCAAACCACCCGTCCATTTGAAACGACCGCCCATTAATGCATTCACTGTTTGTTTAAAAAATGTATATAACCGCCCATTTGCACTCTTTTATCCTTTCTATTACATTTTACACCGAAGAAGCACCGCCGACCAGTTTTTACGCAACCATATCACGTTGCCGACCATATTTCAAGATTTTTCACCTGAATTCAAGACCTCTACTCCTACAAGAACATTTTAGAACCAAATTGAAGCTTATAAAGACCAACAAGAGCTTCAGAAATATTTCTTCCACCTCAGAAACCCTCCTGCACAGAAAATATTCATTTTTCCATGTATTCTTCAAAAGAAAAGACCATATTCCTTGATCTAATGAAGTAATACAACTAATAGAATCATTTAGGAACCTTAAACAGACCAAGAAAGCCCTGTTACTTCCAAAAATCCTTTTCTACATACCCTAATATTTCTTTTCACATATTATGAGGTTCAAAACTGTTTAAAATTACAGAGATTTAATAAATTGAAGAAGTTTAAGCCTCTGTGCACTTGAAGAAAACCTCTTTGCCTTCTAGTCATTTCATAGAGACCCTAGACATATTTTGCAGAAACTCTAAGGTCTTGAAATTTCCTTTTGTTACAAAGATTACGGTTTAAGTTAATTGAGCAAATTTATACCTTTACAGAAAAAAGATAAAGCCCCTGTTATATCCAAATCAGTCTGCAACCTGTTATAATTACTAGAGGTGCTCCTACAGACCTAAATCAATGTTTCTAAAGTCAAAAGAGTAATAAAATTGATAAATCAAGTGAATCAATGGCTTCCAAAAAAATTGTACCTATCAATTCTCTACAATCCCCTATTGTAGATATAGAGCACATTCCATTAGCTGACACAGACTTCAAGATTACTGATATAGTCACAAAATTCAACCTTCTTGAGCTTCACTGTTGGAGCCAAGAAAATCCCATAGATCAAGCTGATGAAGTTTTCATCTGGGAGTCTAATTTACCAAAATATGTTGTCCCTTAGAACTTTCAGTGTCCAGAAGTGATTAGAATCTGTCAATCTTGCTACTTCCCTGATCAGAGAGCTATAATAAACCCTGAAAAATAAATCCTATTTACCAATACTACTGAAACAATTAATTAGATGCTGCAAATACAACCCAGGCTTGATGAAATCCCTTTATCCATTGAGGCCCTCACTCAGCTATACCTCAATCTGGACTTCCCCAAGAGGTTCTAGATATTCCAGACTTTCATGCCTTCTTCTGTAGAAATTCCCAAGATAAATTATCTACACCTTTTGCAAAATTCTCTGAAAGGACAAGACATATCATCTCCATGTTGTCTTTCATTCTTGGTTATTTTACAGATGAACATGCTGACGTTGCAGTATTAGGTTTTTTGTCTACTTTTACACCTGGTCTACCTCCTGCTACCATTTTTAATTTTTCCCATTACCTTGCTGACATTATTCATGAGAAGTTGGTAAAAATGCCTTCTGAAGGTGTTTTTAAGTATTCCTCATTCCTATTCCACATGTTCTTATACTTTTAGTCTGAGAAATTTGATATAAAACTTCAGAATCTTGATGTGAAAGGAAATCTTCAATCAATCATCTTTTGGAATTCCTTGATAAGGAAAGACTCCAATGAGTTCACCTATACAGATTTTAATGATTCTTTCATTTATCCTATGGTCAATTTGCTGAACAACAACATGCAACCTAGAATTAGTGAAGATATTAAGAAGGTCCTCCAGTTATCTGAGCATAACAGGACAGGTGATTGGTACTTATACCAAAATCACACTAAAATAAGAGTATATGGATCAAGTATGGTTCCATATAAACTGCCTAAATACCTCCCTATGAGGTTATTTGCTCTTGAATACATAAGGCAGATTATTAATTCATATGTAATTAATTTCTTGGCAGCAAAGAAGAAGACACAATTCAAATTGAAAAATCAGGTGGGCCCTTTTATTTGTAACAATAGAGATGCAGGTCCCGAGGATAAAAAATGTTTACAGGAGTTTAAATTCAGTAAAAGTTTCTTGTGGTATTATGATCCCCTTGGAGTGATAAGTAAAATGAGAGTTAAGTGCAAAATCACTCCATATGTACATGAAAAGAAACCAGAGATAGAGAAATTATCCAATCAATCTGAATGGTTGGAAAATACCTTGGTAGAGGCAGATAAGCAAAGTGATACTAGTCAAACTTTGAAAACTTTAGCCCAAGAAGACAAAAATGCAAAAAGAATCAGAGAGGAAGGATCCTATACTGAAGAGACTACAACAAAGACCAAGTTTAAATTGAGATACAGTAAAAAGCCAAAGTTAAATCCTACTAATAAAGAAGTGGAAACAATAGAGGTGATTGATACAGAAATAACAGCAAAAGACAATGCACCTCCTACAATAATTGAAGAAGAACAACAACCTACTACTTTAAAGACTCAACTAATTTAGAAGCAGCACTGTATGGAAGTTTCCTCATCTAAAAACCAGCAGAAAAGGATATGAATATCAAAGAAAGATACAAAGAAATCAAAGCCAAAAATGAAGAGATTAAAATTGAAATATATTCTCAATATCTGAAACAAACTCCTAACATCCATAATAGGCTACTTTCAGCCTTTGAATATAAGAATACAAATATGTAGATGAAATTTCTTCAACCTACAGTTCAACCTCCTAAGTCATCCTCTGATTACAAAAAGACAGATTTTGATGTCTTGGCCAAGATATTCATCCTCTGGACCAAATTGAGTTTCATAAGCAAGCAAGGGAGATGATCTATTCTATAATGACCACCAAGGCCATGAGTGTACAAAAGCTGCAAAACACTCTTACAAATATCAGAGATCAACTCAAATTGGAAAAAGCTTCTTCACAGGCAAAAGACACTAGAATTAAATCATTGGAAAAGATATTAATTGAAATAGGATATGATCCTAAAAATGTTAAAGTTGCAGAAGAATTGATCAAGAATAAAAATGCATATATTGCTGCATTAAAAAATAAACTAAAGCTTCCCCCTACAAAACATCCTCAAGCCAAGGAAGTATTACAAGATACAAATCAGAAAGACGAGATGATGAATCTCATTTTACAGTTGACTGCTCAGATAAAGGAAATGGAGAATGAAATGGACAAGTTGGTCCAAGAGAAAAAATATAAATAAGAAGAAATTCCAGCCACAGTGATTCATGTAGTTAATACTATTGTACCTATTAGTGTCAGCCTTTGCAGCTTTCCTTCAGTGATCAAACATACTCTTACAAAGTGATTTTAAGGTGTCAAGGTCAAATTTTGTCATTTCAATGAGTCTTCAAGCAAAATTTGGTCACTAGGCATTAGGTCTAGGGTTTGTTTTCACTCTTTTCAAAGTTGTCCAAATATCGGTCCATGTCACCATTCAACTGAGTGTACCATCATTCAGAGGGTTTTCATCATCATGTTAAGTTCCATTGGGTCATTTTACAGCTTGTTCATGCTTCAGTTGTGCCTAGGTAAGGTCCATTTCCCTCTCCTAGGGTTTTGGAGGTAATTTCTCTTGGATGGTCAAATCATTAGAAAAAATTGTATCTTGATGTTCATACACCTTCCCCTATCATTAATGTACCTTATTAAACACTTCCCATCACTGAGATCCCCCAAATTCCTCATTTTTGCACAAACCCTAGTTTCTTGCCACAACTTGGCAATTTTCTAGGCTAGGCCTGTGTTTTACCCTTTTGGACCCCTTCCCCTCACTCAATCTCTGAGATTCCACTTTCCCCTACTTCCTAACATCCCTCCCTACTTCCCAAAATTTCCCCAAGAATTTATAAGCCCCTTATCCCCTTCATTTCGCTTCATTTCGACAAAATCCCTTGTTTCACACATCGGGATAGGTTCCACTCAAATGTTGTTTCAGAGCAATAAAAGATGAATTTTGGAAAACTGAGAGAGGTTTTTGTAAAAAACATGCCAAGGAAGAAAAACCTCCTTCAATTTTTACACAGTTGTAATGGTTTTGGAGAAATGTCAAGAATACCGTTTCCTCAGGAGAATTGATGCACCTGCAGGAAGTAGTGTTGGGAGATTTGATTTTTGACATGGTAAATGAATTCCAAATTGCAAAATTCCACTTGGGTTGGAAATACTACTCCAACATCTTTCCAACGAGCTATCACACGTCCAATTTGGACATCGGGAAGGCCTCCAAAAACCTCCTGAAAAATTCACTATGTAGCGCGCGGCGCATTGGGCCAGAACACTAATTTTTGTCATTTTCTCTACAAAAGCTCAAATCAACTCAATATTTAATGTTTCAAGAAGGTTTGTGCGACTTTTTCATAGCTATTTAACCCATTTTCAACAAGAGATATGCTCAAAATCAGAGCAGAGATCAAATTGGAGTGTTGAAGGGCGAAAATCTTGTTTTGAAGCCATGGAAGTGAGTTTGCAGTGTGCACGGCGCATACAAGTGGCGCGCAACGCACACACAGCGCGCGGCGCACTGGGCATCACAGGCCTTTGCAATTTTGCACGCGCGCGATGCACACAGGGCGCGCGGCGCATAGAGCCCCAAGGCTGGAAAACAACAGTTCATCACCCAAATTCTTATCAAACCACTTCATTTGTCTGCAAGTAAGTTATTTATGCCTGCTCAGTGATTCATGGATATGCTATGGAGTTTCGAATGTGAAGAAAACAAGTGTTTGATATGGTGAAATGTAAACCTTATATCCATTGCCAAATTCACTCCTTAGGGTTTCGAAAGACATGTTAGTGATATTGTGGGGGTTTCCAGACTTGTGTTATTGACATATATGCTCATGCTCTCTATTATTATTGGTGTCATTGCTTATGGTTTACCATAGCCTCAAGCTCTCTCTCTCCTATTCAAATCATTGTTGTCATTGCCATTACCATACCATTGTCACACTGTTATCATTTTTGTTATAACACAATCCCATATTCACTATTCCCCATTCTCCATTGACAAAGCCTAGTTATCATTGCAAGGGTTGTTCTTTGTCCTACACTACATTACACTCCTTCCTACTCACTTGTCAAAATCCCCTTGTAGTCAAAGCAGTGATTGTTTTCCATTCAAACTCATTTGACAGTACCTTTATCATTATGGTTTTCCTATAGCACCTTGATACACACGTGACACATTTGGGATTAGAGCATACACTGAAACTTTTGTTTTCATCATACCTACATCAGCATATATTTTTCAGACATATTGTTTTCAGCAGCATGTCAGAGTCAAATTCATCATATGAGCAAGGATATGAGCAGGAGAGTGACTCAACCGTTGAGATTGATGTACTGAGATGAAGCATAGTAGTGCACCAGTAGTGGTAACATATCAGAGAGGCCACAGAGCTTTGTTTGCAGCATCACGACGAGTACTATCTCCACCCGGGGTGGAAGGGGTCTCGTTGACTTCATCAGCAGCGCAAGTACTATCTCCACATGGCGTGGAAGGGGTCTCGCCTTCTACATCAGCGCAGGTACATTCACAGGTTTAGGACAGAGACAAAGACATGTTCCGTCATATGAAAAATCATTATTGGGCCCGTAATCACGTCTGCAAGGCAAAAATGAAGATTTTGAAGAGGAGGTTGAGCAAAGCACTAAAACGGCGGAAGAGGCCTGATCCACTTCAGATTTTGGCCGAGGCTTCATTGGCTGAGCATGATACATGATGGAGGGTCTTCACTCCGAATTTGAGCAAATTTGGAGAAATTTTTGTCATTTTGGAAAATTTTGGTCTCAAAACAGGTTTTCCAGCCCAACGCGTAGCGCGTCGACGTGCTCGCTTATGATTGGGACACTTGCTGGAGGAAAAATTTATATTTTTGGATTTTTCATGGTAAGTTATGCATGCTCCAGTTGGACCAAAGCATTTCATCAAGTTCTGGATGATCAAAAGGGCAAAAAACACCATGAAAATCACCTTTCTGCCACCTTTTGCACCAGCAGGAAGTACTTCTGGGAGAATGAACTTTTGGAGGGGCAAATGAGCTCCAAATTGAAACATTTTACTTGGGTTGGATAGCCAACATCCAGGGCTTTCCAACGAGCTATCATGAGCTCAATTTGGACTCCGGGAAGTGCCCCAAAAGCAGGCTGAAAGGCACGCTACGCATAGAGCTCAGGCGCGCTACGCATAGAGATTTTTGGTCCATTTTTCATCTTCCAGCTCAGGATTTCGGCCAGTTGGACCAGTTTTGCTTGTGGGTGTAATTTTTGAGTTATATTGATGTAATTTTATGGTTGGCATGTAACTTGGACTCGCTTTTACCTATTCTAGATGATTCAATCCTAAAAAAGTAAAAATCAAGTGAAAGAAATCAGTTTCCTTCCTTTTAGAGGCAAGCTATTTGGCTGCCTATATTCTAGCTCCTTGTTTAGAATTAGTTGAAACTGCTCCTAGAAGGAGGAATTCGACCCCTAGAGACATGGGAAGGGGTTAGGATAGTCTATATGATGTAATTTCTGAGACATTCTACAGGTTGGACTCTTGGGAAAAGTTTGGCACACTATTGTACATATTTTTTCACATTTTGGCTAAGGAAAGATCAGAGGTTTTGCAGCACCTGTTGGGATTCTTGTGGCTTTCAGTTCTTGATGGTGTTTTCTCTCAGTTTATTGTAAGTTATTTCATGTTTAATGTATGCCATTCCCTACTTATGCTTCTGAAACTAAATGAATGAGTAAATGAGGTTGAATCCATTGTTTTCAGTGCTCTGCCTTTAAATTTGTTTAGTTTTACATGTTTTCGCCTGTTTGGAGAGGATCCATGTTCTCCCTTGCCCTCTTCAGCTCCTTGTCATTCTGATCCATCCATACACCTAATCAAAAGCATCAAGACTACTGCCTACCTCGCCCCAACTCGAATTCTGCAAAGATCTGGCCTTATCCCCGGACCCAAAATTGTTTTTCCCATTTTTTCAACAAAAACCCAAAAAATCAAAATCAAACTTTCCTATCTCTTTACTAGCCTAAAATCAGTATTCATTATAATTCATCTCAGCCCCTTTGAAGACCTTTTGCCGAGATAGACCCGGAGAGAGCCCTCTCCTGTCCTCGTAGGGCTAGCTACGAGGCTGAGCGTGGTTTGATGTGGCCTTGAGTTTTACCTCATTTCAGCCTGAGGTAGATTTGAGCGCTAACATAGTGGCGACCATACTGGGGAAGAACTGGTTTGCTTGTTGATGTCATTTGTTTCATGAGCTACAGACGGAGCCTGAAGTCACGCCAGGTAGCCTTCGAACTGCACATTGCTCTGCGAGTGCATAGTAGATAAACGCTGCTTCAGTCCATCTCCGGTCTAGCTTGTGAATGTGACACTCGACTTGTAGATTGTCTTGCCCCAGTACGTGTATCAAGTTCAGATCTGATTGTTGATGGTGGACAGCAGTCAGACACCGCAAGGCTGAAAACATTCACCTGGCGACTTCATTCACTGAACAATCCAGAAATCAATGCTTCATGGTGACTTCACTGCAGGGAGATCAGTAGCTGTGAGATTTTCAAGATGGACCGAATCACGAGAAGATATGCTCCCATGAGCCGAGATCACATTCCAGGTTTTCCGAATAAGATGCCCAAGGTAGATTGGTCAAGGAATCTGCCTACGTTTAACGATGATGGTAAGAAAGATGTTGCTTTACATTTGGTTAGATTTCACATGCATATTCGCAAGTTGAAGGTGGATTTTCCTGAAGATTGCTTGATGAAGATATTCCTGGCCACTCTGGAAGGTGAAGCTCAGTCTTGGTATGAAAATTTTCCGCTGGCCTGTATTTACTGTTTAAAGGATTTTCATGCCCTGTTCATTGAAAGATATCAAGCATCTTATCCATCATTAAATTTAGTTCATGACTGTTGCAAACATGCTTCTACTTTTATTGAAAGCCTTGAGAAATATTATGAAGATGATAATTTCATGAATGATGAGATCATGGAAGCCCTGTATGAAAATCCATTTCAGCAGCATAAAGACGATCATGAAAATTTGCAGCAGGATCAAGATTTTAGTGTGGTGGAAGATGAAGGAATTTTGCATCTTGACAGTCAACAGGAATTACATGAAATGGATCAGCAGTATGAGGAAAATCTGTATACTCCTTCACTTGAAATCAATGAAGACAATCACTGTTTGAGCAAAAGAAAACAAAAGGTATTATCTCCTCTGTCTGAAGATGAGATAGATCAGCTATTGAAAGGTCATGTTACAGCTCAAGTTAACGCAGATCCGCATTGTGCACATGGTCAAGAAGGTGATGGTGGAACTTCTTCCTTTTCTGAAAAGGATGACAGTCCTGTAAGCAGCTTTATAGATCAGCAGGTTGAAGATGTCTATATGGCTGAAAGTGATGAAAGAGAAAGTGTCATTTCAGATCTGCCCACAGAAGAAGACAGAATGCCGGGAACTCAAGTTTCAGTTTCAGATTGTGATAATGACCAGCCAGCTATTTCAGATCTACATTCAGATTGTGATGACCAAGCATATCTTGTGCTGAAACCCATCAAGGAGAATTCTGCTGTTGAGATCATCCGGAAAGAAGAAAACCAAGGTATGGATTCAAATGTTTTTAGTTCATTAGAACACAGCCTGCATGAGGAGGTAATTCAGTCAGTTCATGAAAAAAAAGATGAGATCTTCGTTCAAGTAAGTGAAACAGTTCCTTTGGATGAACTTATGGTAGATGATAGAAAGGTCATGTTTGGGTTTCAAGAATCATCTGAAGTTGCTTTTCTCATAATTGATGAATGTAATGAGGAACATGATAATCTGGCTGTCATATCATATGAAGATGACCTACAATACATTCAGACTGTAGAAGATCAGAACATTCAGGATTTTCATTCAGATTCTTCTTCATATGTTTCATGTGTTGAAATGTTTTTACAAGAGGAGATCTGCTCATCTACCTGTTCAGAGTTTTTTGAAGCCCAGGAGCATAATTTTACTGAAGTACATGATGAAGACAGATCAGAATCAGGAGAGAAAGACAGCTTGTTTCTTCAGCAGGAGGTAAATCTTCATGGTTTTCATGATCCTCTGGCAGATTTGTTGCAGTCAGCAGAAAAGGTGATTATTGAAGTGTTCAGTGATGAAGGAGATCAGGGTCAATTATGTTTTTGGATGCCCAGTTACCAGTATTTGCTGTTGACCAGGAGATCTGATCGGGAGAATCAGTCAAGAGGGCATCTGCTGGATTGGTTACATTGGAAATCCCACTATACATGATTGTATATGTTTCATCAGTATGCAGGTGGTTGTCATCATGCTTTCAAATCTTGATGAATTGCTGCCTTTTTTCAAAAGCTTTGTAAATACTTGTTTTAGTTAAGTCAGTCATGAGTAATTTAGTCGGTTTGTTTCAGTCATTTCTGTTTCAAGAGTTGAGTCAGTTTAAGTTAAAGTTTCAGTCAAATAAATTCAGTCTTGAGTTGTTTTGTCAAATAATGGATCCCATGGCCCAATGGACAAAGGCACTGGTCTGCTCTCCCAAAGATCTGCCGTTCTTGGCACCTCCAAGGAGCTACCATCCCCATTGGAGCCAATGTTAGTGTCATCCTTTGCAGCTTTCCTTCAGTGATCAAACATGCTCTTACAAAGTGATTTTAAGGTGTCAAGGTCAAATTTTGTCATTTCAATGAGTCTTCAAGAAAAATTTGGTCACTAGGCATTAGGTCTAGGGTTTGTTTTCACTCTTTTCAAAGTTGTCCAAATGTCAGTCCATGTCACCATTCAGCTGAGTGTACCATTATTCATAGGGTTTTCATCATCATTTCAAGTTCCATTGGGTCATTTTACAACTTGTTCATGCTTCAGTTGTGCCTAGGTAAGGTCCATTTCCCTCTCCTAGGGTTTTGGAGGTAATTTCTCTTGGATGGTCAAATAACTAGAAAAACTTGTATCCTGATGTTCATACACCTTCCCCTATCATTAATGTACCTTATTAAACACTTCCCATCACTGAGATCCCCCAAATTCCTCATTTTTGCACAAACCCTAGTTTCTTGCCACAACTTGGCAATTTTCTAGGCTAGGCCTGTGTATTTCCCTTTTGGAACCCTTCCCCTCACTCAATCTCTGAGATTCCATTTTCCCCTGCTTCCTAACATCCCTCCCTACTTCCCAAAATTTCCCCAATAATTTACAAGCCCCTTATCCCCTTCATTTCGCTTCATTTCGACAAAATCCCTTGTTTCACACATCGGGATAGGTTTCACTCAAATGATGTTTTAGAGAAATAAAAGATGAATTTTGGAAACATGAGAGAGGTTTTTGTACAAAACATTCCAAGGAAGAAAAACCTCCTTCACTTTTTACACAGGTGTAATGGTTTTATAGAAATGTCAAGAATACCATTGCCTCAGGAGAATTGATGCACCTACAGGAAGTAGTGTTGGGAAATTTGATTTTTGACAGGGTAAATGAACTCCAAATTGATAAATTCCACTTGGTTTGGAAATTAGACTCCAATGGATTTCCAACGAGCTATCACACGCCAAATTTGGACACCGGGAAGGCCTCCAAAAGCCTCCTTCAAAATGCACTATGTAGCGCGCGGCGCATTGGGCCAGAACACTAATTTTTGTCATTTTCTCTACAAAATCTCAAATCAACTCAATATTTAATGTTTCAAGAAGGTTTGTGCAACTTTTTCATAGCTATTTAACCCATTTGAAACAAGCGATATGCTCAAAATTAGAGCAGAGATCAAATTGGAGTGTTGAAGGGCGAAAATCTTGTTTTGAAGCCATGGAAGTGAGTTTGCAGTGTGCGCGGCGCATACAATTGGCGCGCGATGCACACACAGCGCGCGGCGCACTGGGAATCACAGGCCTTTGCAATTTTGCACGCGCGCGACGCACATAGGGCGCGCGGCGCATTGGGAATGCGCGTGGCGCATAGAGCCCCGAGGCTGGAAAACAATAGTTCATCACCCAAATTCTTATCAAACCACTTCATTTGTCTGCAAGTAAGTTATTTATGCTTGCTCAGTGATTCATGGATATGCTATGGAGTTTTGAATGCGAAGAAAAAAAGTGTTTGATATGGTGAAATGTAAACCCTATATCCATTGCCAAATTCACTCCTTAGGGTTTCGAAAGACATGTTAGTGATATTGTGGGGGTTTCCAGACTTGTGTTATTGACATATATGCTCATGCTCTCTATTATTATTGGTGTCATTGCTTATGGTTTACCATAGCCTCAAGCTCTCTCTCTCTTATTCAGATCATTGTTGTCATTGCCATTACCATACCATTGTCACACTATTATCATTCATGTTATGACATAGTCCCATTTTCACTTGTCCACATCCTCCATTGACATTGTCAAACACTGCAAGGGATATTGTCATTTTGTTTCTAATAGTTGTTTTCCCCACATTATACTCTCTTCTACTCACTTGTCAAAATCCCCTTGTAGTCAAAGCAGTGACTGTTTTCCATTCAAACTCATTTGACAGTACCTTTATCATTATGGTTTTCCTATAGCACCTTGATACACATGTGACACATTTGGGATTAGAGCATACACTGAAAATTTTGTTTTCATCATACCTACATCAGCATATATTTGTCAGACATATTGTTTTCAGCAGCATGTCAGAGTCAAATTCATCATATGAGCAAGGATATGAGCAGGACAGTGACTCAACCGTTGAGATTGATGTACTGAGATGGAGCATAGCAGTGCACCAGTAGTGGTAACATATCAGAGAGGCCACAGAGCTTTGTTCGCAGCATCACGACGAGTACTATCTCCACCCGGGGTGGAAGGGGTCTCGTTGACTTCATCAGCAGCGCGAGTACTATCTCCACATGGCGTGGAAGGGGTCTCACCTTCTACATCAGCGCAGGTACATTCACAGGTTCAGGACAGAGACAAAGACATGTTCCGTCATATGAAAAATCATTATTGGGCCCGTAATCACGTCTGCCGAGCTAAAATGAAGATCCTGAAAGCAAGGTTGAGCAAAGCACTAAAACGGCGAAAAAGGCCTGATCCACTTCGGATTTTGGCCGAGGCTTCATTGGTTGGGCATGATACATGATGAAGAGTCTTCGCTCCAAATTTGAGCAAATTTGGAGAAATTTTTGTCATTTTGAAAAATTTTGGTCTCAAAACAGATTTTTCAGCCATACGAGTAGCGCGTCGACGCGCTCGCTTATGATTGGGACACTTGCTGGAGGAAAAATTTATATTTTTGGGTTTTTCATGGTAATTTATGCATGCTCCAGTATGGCCAAAGCATTTCACCAAGTTCTGGATGATCAAAAGGGCCAAAAACACCATGAAAACCACCTTTCTGCCACCTTTTGCACCAGCAGGAAGTACTTCTGGGAGAATGAAGTTTTGGAGGGGCAAATGAGCTCCAAATTGGGAAATTCCACTTGGGTTGAATAGCCAACATCCAGGGCTTTCCAACGAACTATCATGAGCTCAATTTGGATGTCGGGAAGTGCCCCAAAAGCAAGCTGAAATACGTGCTATGCATATGGCTCAGGCGCGCTACGCATATAGATTTTTGGTCAATTTTTCACCTTCCAGCTCAGGATTTCGGCCAGTTGGACCAGTTTTGCTTGTGGATGTAATTTTTGAGTTATCTTGATGTAATTTTATGGTTGGCATGTAACTTGGACTCACTTTTACCTATTCTATATGATTCACTCCTAAAAAAGTAAAAATCAAATGTAAGAATCAGTTTCCTTCCTTTTAGAGGCAAGTTGTTTGGATGCCTATATTCTAGCTCCTTGTTTAGAATTAGTTGAAACTGCTCCTAGAAGGAGGAATTCGACCCCTAGAGGCATGGGAAGGGGTTAGGATGGTCTATATGATGTAATTTATGAGACACTATCAGGGTTGGACTCTTGGGAAAAGTTTGACACACTATTGTACATATTTTTCACATTTTGGCTAAGGAAAGATCAGAGGTTTTGCAGCACCTGTTGGGATTCTTGTGGCTTTCAGTTCTTGATGGTGTTTTCTCTCAGTTTATTGTAAGTTCTTTTATGTTTAATGTATGCCATTCCCTTCTTATGCTTCTGAAACTAAATGAATGAGTAAATGAGGTTGAATCCATTGATTTCAGTGCTCTGCCTTTGAATTTGTTTAGTTTTACATGTTTTTGCCTGTTTGGAGAGGATCCATGTTCTCCCTTGCCCTCTTCAGCTCCTTGTCATTCTGATCCATCCATACACCTGATCAAAAGCATCAAGACTACTGCCTACCTTGCCCCAACTCGAATTCTGCAAAGATCTGGCCTTATCCCCGGACCCAAAATTGTTTTCCCATCTTTTCAACAAAAACCCAAAAAATCAAAATCAAACTTTCCTATCTCTTTACTAGCCTAAAATCAGTATTCATTATAAGTCATCTCAGCCCCTTTGAAGACCTTTTTCTGAGATAGACCTGGAGAGAGCCCTCTCCTGTCCTCGTAGGGCTAGCTACGAGGCTGAGCGTGGTTTGATGTAGCCTTGAGTTTTACCTTATTTCAGCCTAAGGTAGATTTGGGCATTATGATTACCTTGCACACTAGGCTGAATCACTAGCACCCACAATCCCCATGGCTATCACATGCCTATCACTTCATCAGCCACTTACGATAGAGTCTTCAACAACAAAAATCCACAACATTCAGATGAAGCAAGCAAGTTGGTAAAAGCTAAGCAAGACATGTCTATTAAGACTAATGAGATAAACAGACTTAAAGAACAGCTTAAAAGTCTTGAAGATGAAAAGAAACTTGCCAAGATAATCCATAAGAATGAAGAACAAAGAGCAAATGGATTAAATGATTAGTTGAAGAAGTTAGAAAAAGATCTAACATTGAAAGAACCCATGGCTCAAATTAGACAACAGCTATGGGCCAATATCATTGAAGCAGTCAATGATATTTTGCCATCAATCCAGGTTATATATGAGCAGAAAGATTTAGTCAAATCAACAAAATAAGCAATCCAAAAGATCAAAGAAGAGCTTGGTAAGAAACCTGAAGAAGCCCTTGAAATCATCAAGTTTCTAAATTCTAAAAATAGGCAAGAGCTAGAAGAAATCAGTATTAATGACAAAACAGAAACCATCCTAGAAGTTAGGAAGGTAACTTCTAAAAAGAATTTGATGATACAATTAGAAGAAAAATGCCAAAACATGGAGGTGGCTATCACAAGGTTTATGATGAAATTTGATGTCCTAAGGCAGAAAGGCCTTCCAAATCCATTAGTTATTCATGACAAACTAATGAAGTAGGATGACTATGACAAGAAAATGAGAGAAGTTGCCAAAGATCAGGTTAATCTGCCTACCTCACATGGTATTCCAATAGGGAAGGTAATCTATAAGAATTTGAAGAATTTGTTTTACCTACATCATGAGGTTAAACACATATTTAGCAACAAGCCCACATTCTCAAAATATACTGAAGCTGATGAGATTTTTAGAAGGATGATGAAGATAAAACTGCTAGAGGCTGAACTTTGGGAAAAATTGACTGATTTACTGTGAAATCAGATTGCAATAAGTACAAAACAGTAAAAAAATAAAACAGAGCTTGTTGTTTTTACATTTATAGTTACAAAGTATCAGTGAAAGAGTATCAGGATAAAGAGTATCAGTTCAAGGTCAAAAGTTTAAAGTAAATAAAAAATTACAATGCAGAGATAAAGCTGCCAGCGTGAAAGACACCTCACTGTCCAGCTGCAGCCTTTGTTGAACAACAATGAGAGAAAACAGTAACAAAATCAAGACATCAAACAAGTAATTTCAATAAAAAAGGGACAACTAGCATTAGTTAGAAAGCTGTCACTATCTTCTTGCATGAAGATATTTCTTTTCCGTGAATAATTCCTAAGTTTGTTTTAGGATATTTTGTAAAGTGTTTTTGTATAAATACTTCTCATTTAGAAGTATTGAGGGTGGATGAATTGCTGAACATTTCTATAGTTGTACTATTCTGAACCTAAGGGTGATTGTACCAATTTCAAGTCAACAGACTGGATTAAAGCAATAAAGCATCATATTACAAGATTCATGTCTTGGGCTACTATAGTGAAGTATTTTCACTTGTTTCCTTGTCAATATCTTATATTTTTCATGAATACTGAATGTGTTCTAAATCTAAATGATAAATCAGGAATTGTTATTTTAGAATATGTTAAAAGCACTTTGTCTTGAACTATTTATCATTTACATGTTTTCTACTGATATCTAGACTAAGGAATCCTTAATTGCTCCCTAGTTTCGATTGACCCCTGCCTTTTCACTCATTATCCGGATTTGAGAACCCTTAATTGCTCTCTTACCCTGATTGAAACCATTTTCACCATCAGCCTTGAAGATCTGAAGTAACTCAGCTATATTCCCCTGTAAACATTTCCCTTTAGAACTTGATCCTGATATGATTGCTTGACACATTGACTCCATTAGCCCAATGGAATACAAACCGACATCTATCCATCTGAGTAAGTGATTTCACCACCAAATCAAATCAAAATCCAAAACCAATTTACCCTACATAACTAGCCTAAAATCAAATACAATCAACAAAGATAAATTATATAGAGAGAGCCCTCTCTAAGCATTAGGAAGGCTAGATCCTAAGGCTTAAAAGTAGGTTTGTGGTTACCTCTAATATTCTTCAAACTAAAATAAAAAATCTCACAACTCTGCAATTATTGGGTGTCATGCTCCCCTCTATGGTTGGACTCTTCTGGGTTCTCTAATTTGGTCTCTCCTTCATGGTTGGTTTGGGTCGAGGGAAACCCAATCTCTATGTGGGAATCCAAAATCAAAGGGCTAAAAGGAGATATTAAACAATGGCTAAAGGAAAATAAATATGAAAGACATTATGCAATAAAGGATACGGAGAACCACCTAGCTTCAATCCAGGGGAAAATGGAGACAACCCCGGTTAATCTGACTGACTTCCAAAAAAATCTAAAACCTTTAAGGCTCTTCATGCCCACCTTAGAAGAGAAGAAGAGTATTGGAGATTAAAGTCTAGAAACAATTGGCTCTAGGTTGGGGATAGAAACACAAAGTTCTTTCATATGCAGACAAAGTTTAGAGAAAGCAAAAACAACATATCTCAAATCTAACATGGGGGACAAACATTAATTAATTTCGAGGAAATTAAGAAATTTCAAGAACATTTTCAAAGAACCTCTATTAGGAAAACCAAAAAGGATATTGAAAGTGAGGTATTTCTAGAAAATGTCCCACTGCTCTTGCACTAGTACATTTGGAAATTCCGACACTTGGTTAGAACACTTTTGACCAAATCATCGGAAATTTCCCCAAATTTTTCCAATCAGCAAAATGACCATTATCTTGGCGTCTAGAGAAAATTAATCGCAATACCGACATAGACAAAGTGTCGCACAATTGTGATGTTTGGGAGAGATGATACTTAATTCGCGACACTACAACACTATGCCCCAAAGCGTCGCTATTGCGATGGCTGCTTCCAAACGTTGCAATTGTGACACAATGTCTAAGTGTCGCAATTGCGATGTTTGGAGGCATCCGTCGCAATAGCGATGCTTTGTTTGTGACACAATGTCTAAGTGTCACAATTGCGACGTTTGGAGGTATCCGTCGCAATAGCGACGCTTTGGCTGCCGTCGGTATAATGACACTTATATGCAATAAACTTATATGCCTTCGCAAAAATGGTCGGCTTACAGAGCAGTGCGAGGAGTAGTTCATGGAGGCACCTTTGCGATTGTGCATAATTTGGAGAGAAAATAGTAATAATGAGAGAGGCTCCTTTAATTGCGTCTTTGATTTGTGAAGGTATGGATTGTCCAGCCTGCAATTCTATGCTGTCGAGAAAGACTCGCAATCCTCTGGAAACAAGACTGTTGTGAAGATGCCTGGCGAAGAAATGGACATTGGGTTCACGACTGTTGATGAACACATCGTAGTCCGGTGAAGAAGGCACCAAGGAGGGTATTCTCAGTGAATGAGGGATGTTGAAATATTAATTTCAACTACCCTGTCCTCTGGCCGCTTTCTAAATCTGTTTGAATGGCTTTGTCAAATAGCCGCTTTCTAAAACTGATGAACAATCAATTTTGGTTTTGAAATCACAGTCCCTGCACACTTAAAAACAGAGCATTGTATTGTTTTGGAAACAGAGAAATTTAATAGTAAACGCGGGAGATTTTAATTCAGAAGAACGTGGTCCCACAGACCACAGACCAAGTCATCCATCCACGTGGAAGCAGGCGATTCGATCGCGTTATTTTTTGGCCCACCTGCATTGTGGAATTCTGGACCCGAAACATTATAGGGCGGAATTAATTTGATTTTTGCATCACAGTTTTCCTCCATACGCAAAGCCAAAAAACGGACCCGAATTTTTATATGGCGTATTCTATGAAGTTTTCGCGTCACAAATTAGGGTGACATCAGCAGGCTATTTTGGAACGCGAATTTGTGATTGAAATCGGGTTTATTTTTTTTGAAGTCCGGACGTATGATATAGTTTTATTAATATTTTGTTATAAGTTTTATATAACATATGCGCAAATATTTCACTTTGGGCATTTGTAATGTGGGCCCCGAATACTTTAAATAGGTTTGGTTTAATAGTTTTTTTTTTGTTATTATATGTAATAGCATGTGTTTTAAAATAGCCCGAAGGCTAATGTAAAAGGAAAAAGGGCGTATTATGTTATTTTAAAACATATACATTAGACAGTTTAAAATTTTTGAGCATTGCACCCCCAGTGCAATTGTTTGTTTATAAGATTATATGATACATGTGAGATAAAGGTTTATTATTAATCATATATAAATAAATTTTCTAAAATCTTTGAAGAAGTATTTTGCTTGTTGGTGATCCTTGAGGTAGTGGTTGTCTGGCTTGCTCTTTTGCATGATTTCTGATTTTTAGATCATAATCTTTCTGAGGCATTAACTTGTCATTCAATGCGTGAATATCAGGCAAACCTGCTTCTGACAATGTTTTGTATTTGGCTAAAAATATTGAGATGGATACCATTCATGTCTTTACACCGGTCCTCTAGATTACTTATTATGTTTCTTTTGTTCGGGACCTTTTTGATTTGAAGAATGGTTCTCTGTTCTATCAACAATTTTCAATTCTTCCAACTCTTCCCCTGGTTTCTCTTGTTTTAAAAAGCTACGAGTTGGATTGCTTGAAAGGTGCAGTTTATTGTCAATTTCCCTCTTAGTCTTGTCAATCTCCCGCACTAGCAACTTGAATTAACTCCCTCTGTTCATACATTATCCGAATTGAAGGCCATTGAGAATGAATGCCTTCAATAATTTTGGTCCATAAATGATTTTTTTATATAGGCCACTTTATTTGTAAGATTTACTTGTGCTTGTAGAATCTTTACCTGTTCTTGTAGTCGATCGGCCCTTTGCTCATGTCCTTTAGAAGTAATCAAGGAATCATTTTTTAGAATTTTCTAAATTTTTAATAATGCCTTTCAAACTAAGAATCTCTTTATCTACTACGTCTTGTAGTGTGCTCCTCTATGAGCATGAAGAAGAAGAGGCAGAGATTTCTACGAGAAGTAATTGGGCACTTTTACGGTTGCCGGTACTCCTTTCGGTGCCAAGTGTTCGCCAAAGTAGATGGTATATCAGTGTTTATAGTGGGTATCACTATAGGAATGACCATTGGTTGTGCTTTTCTTAGTTCTTCATTCTCTTTCATTAGAGCTTCTATTTGACTTTCCATTATTTTTTATACGATCTGTCATTTGATGTACATGTTTGCTTTAATTCATCATTCTTTGTTTCTTTGTAGAGAATTTCTTTTTCTTGAGAGCTTTCACTGCGAGGCAACTTCAACTATTTTTCTAAGAGCATCTATATCCTCATTTTTCTATTTAATTAAGACTTTTTCCCCCTTCAATCACTATATCTTCTAGTGCTTTTATTCTTAAATTATTAGCATACGGTGAGGCTTTGTCCAACTTCATTTGATTTTTGGAGGTTGAGCATTGTTTTATCAAGCCTAATTGATTTCATAGTTTTGCTTGACAATTTTGGAATATAGCATTTTGGTATTGCCCCTATGAAATTCAATTTGATCTAATTCATGAATGGCATCTACATCCACTTCAAAATACTGTTTTGGAATAATGCACTGCTGATTTTGGCTCAGTACACTGTAGGCTTCAAGAATGACATTACCAATTTATTGGATGAATAATCAAATGCTGAAAAGAAGCCTGTATTTGTTTTCCAAGATTTTCCTTAAGAAATCTAGAATAAGCTTGATTCTTGATCTCTTCATTTTTCTCTTTAATACTAGTCTAAATCCGATCTGAATCTCTAACTCGTATTGTCGAGTTTCACGAGAAGAAGGAGGCAAATCGATAGTAGCCTGGTTTTCCTTCATGACTACATCTTTTTGTTGTGTTCCAATTTTTACATTTTTGAAGCTCTTTTAATGTTTCGGTGACTATTCTTGTTGCTTCATCATCTATATCAATATTTACGACCTTATCCTTTTCTTCTTCTGTTGACTTTCTTCTTTTACTATAAGGAATTCTGAATTTTATGTCCTCAATAGTCTTAGCTATGAAACTATCTCCTTCTCTATCTCTTTTATGTACATTATCAATATCTTTTTCTTGTAGAAGCCACACTGTGTCCTGTTCAATTTGTTTTCCTTTGCCAGCTTTTGTCTACTGTATTACACCATGCTTCATGTGAATCATCATCGGATAGGGTGTTTGGCTCCCATTCAATTTTATTTACATATCTTTCAATATGGGGCTTAGGATCATGCAAGTAAACATGCAACTTACATTTTACCCTTATTGCACTCAAAATACCTTGTGGGTCCATAATTCCATGTAAAACTACATGGGAACTTATACTCTTTAAAGTTTGACATTTATCTCATTCGCGACTTCTCTATTATTCATAATGAATGGCCCAATTTGATTTTTCAGCTTAAATTGGGTCTTTTTTCTTGGAATCTATGAAGTCGATTTCATCTACATTCAATAGTTGTCTCGGATATTCTAAAGAAAATATTCTTGTAGTAACAAATACGGGTAACTTATATGGGGGCCGGAGGATGAGCCATACACTCGATTTTCGTATGATTTTATATAAATACCAATCTCTGAGTTTTGTAGCTTTCGATAACTACAAAATTATTCTTGTCTCATCGTTGATCCTAGGGATCTCCTCTTTTTTCCAAGAGATACATAGCGGGGGCTATAAATGAGTCATTGAAATACGTAAAGCTATACTCTCTATTCCATTTCCTTAGAATAGATGAACAAAATACTACTGATAGAACTTTTCATTCGCATCCACTTTACGACATTCAATTGGAAACTTATTTGTTTGATAATATAAGAAGAGGTGGAGTAGATAAGAGGAGTATCTGAAAACTCCTTCTTCACGATAATCTGGATAACGATAATGCATACTTTCAGACAATAAATATAGCATAATTGAAATGAATGGATGGTGATTGACAAGGGCTTAGAGTTGACATAAAACCTAGGGATAGCCACATCGGTGAATTCATCAACGATGTATCCTAGTATGAAGGAGAATATTAGAGACGATCTGTCTAGTTTCATCTAGGAAATCAACGGTGTCGAAAGGAGGATTTAAATTAGGAATATCAACTTGATTTAGACAAAAAGTACTGGGTATATTTTGAATCTAGTATTGAAATCCAAGTCAAGATATAGTTGCGTTAAATCTTCTATTTATAGGAAAGCGAGAATTGGGGTCATGATTCATTTGCGAGCATGGAATTTATCGACTCTTCGAGTGATGTAAAATAGGATCTCTTTTTATTTGTTTACAATACATCTTTGTTACGGCATATAATAGGCTTGGCATAATGCGATAAAGTCGAGAAACGGAATGAGTGAGAGGGACAATATATCTAGGTAGAATTGGATTCCCAAATTGGAATATCTTTGTCACCCTTTTTCCACTAATTTTCCATAGCACCACTTATAGACATAAAGCGAGGTTAAATTCTACATTAGGGTCTCAGTATTCTATAGTCCGGATCAACTAAGGGTTGTTCTGCGGAGAAATGATTTGGAGCTGGAATTTGGTTTGACCACTTCTGTATAATCGGTCGTGAGTGCGGGGGGAGTTGGTTTGTCGATTTTGAAGGACATAGGTGAGGAATCTTTGCGAACTGCTTCTTTTGAGACTTTGGGCCTCCATTCTTGGGGGTTACCTATTTCTTGGTCATTTTTAATATGAACGAAGCAATCTTAAACGGTTTTCTAAGTTCCTTTACGAGAAACGGGGGGTTTCTTGGCAAATTTCTCACCGAAAATGGGGGTTTTACGGGCGAGGTTTTTTAGGAAATGCAAGGAATTTAAAGCTACGAACGTGTATTTAAAATCGATTTCAACAACAAAACGGGACTAGGGTATGGAAAAAAACTACGAGAAAGGGAAATTAGGGATTCCGGGGGGAAATTTTAGACGAGTTTCCCCCTGAAAAATGGACATTTTTTTTGTAGTAACTTTGGCAATTATTTGAAATCGACGAGGGAATTTTGAAATCTCGAGGAGGGCAAGATTCGAAGAAAAAGTACCTAGAGAACCGGCGAATTCGGTTGAAGACGTTGCGAGGTGCTCGATCTTCAATTTTTTGAAAATGGCTTCGCGAGAGGACAATGTAGTACTTTGTAATGGAAATTCGGGGGCAATGGGCGTTGAAAAATGGTACTTTGGTAGGTTGA
This sequence comes from Pinus albicaulis, assembly GCA_034641835.2. Lineage (NCBI taxonomy): Eukaryota > Viridiplantae > Streptophyta > Pinopsida > Pinales > Pinaceae > Pinus > Pinus albicaulis. Next base: position 94,265 of record JAXQQM020075662.1, read on the forward strand.
AAATGGCTCTGCAGTTTCTCGGGGGGTTCAAACGAGCGTGATTTTGAGGAAAAACGATTACGCAATGTTTTTACGGGTTTAAATCAAAAAGGTGAAAACTTGAATGAAAAGTTTAATTTTAATGTATTAAACGGTGATATAACCATAGTTAAATGACATTAAACTCAGGTTAAATGGGTGAGGTTTAGGGAATACTGCTAGTGGTATTCGCATGGGTAAATGGTGGTAAGCGGAAATTAGCTTTTCGAACGCGATACAACGTGGTGGCGACATGTAAGCGCGGAGCGGTTTGGAAAAACCACCCATTTCGCGTGGCTTTTCCAAAACATCAAGCGATTACTTTATGAGCGCGAAAATGTATTAGCACCATCGGATCTGGATTCAACGATCGAATGACCACGATCAAAAGAAAAGGTGCGGGGAAAAAGTTAAGTTATTGGGTTCACTTTGGGCCATTGATCTTGGGAGATGAAGGATAGATTGGACGAGCGGGGAAAGGGTCATATTTATTGAAGTTTATTTTAGATGAAACTTGGGTGATTTTTGATTTAAAACATATATAACATATGTTTTAAAATTTTTCTTCATATATTTTATTTATATGGTAAATCAAATCAAGAAAACTTAATTACCATAGGGGTGGGATTAAATATAAGGGGTTATAAGGGTGGTTTTATTTAAGAATGTGGGAATAAAATACTTTGGCTTAAGTTATAATAAGTGGAGTTTTGGGATTTATTTATAAAAGGAGTTATATAATAGGAAAATGTCAATTGTAGGGAGTTAATACATAAGTTAGAGTTAATATGACAAGGGGACAATGTATATTCAAAAACACATAAATATAACTAGAAAGTGAAGATTAAAAAAGCAAATTTGCATTATAATAACTTCATCACTTAGACTTAGGATAAAATGTGATTTTTTAGGGCTGTGCTTTCTGAAATGATTTAGGAAGTTAATCAAATGAGGATTAGAGTATCTTTAAGTAAAAAATGAAGTTTTACTTAGGATTTTTCAGGGGGAAATGAGTGCATGAATCGTAAATGATGTGATTTAGGGATTAATATAGACATTTCACAATTTCAGCTGATCGGTCATAGAGCCTTGGGTTCGTTCCCAACAAAAGTCAAGGAAATGCCTTGAGCCTTTCGACTAATAGTCTAGAATATTTCATGACTATGGGAAGGGGAAGTTAGTTATTTTGCATCCCATGATGAATGATATTTACATTGAGACTTTTCACCTTCTTCTACCTACCCATCTTACCATGCTAACATTTTTTTCTTCCTTTGTAGTAGGTGCATTTAAGCTAGCAACCTTCACGGCATTTATTCTTTACCGAAAGCAAGTAAAAATATCTAATTTACTGCACTTATTTCATCAATGAATCCAGTTAAGCTTTGTTGGATTCACTTTATTTCTCTACCTAACTATTGAATTGTTAGGATTAAGCTATCTAACAACTCATTATTCTCTATCTATAACAAAGGAAATTGAAACAATGACAAGTTAAGATTGAAATATTTAACTCATCATGGACTAATGGCATTTATTGACACTCTTGCCATAGTCAAAAAAGTAAAAAGTAGTGGCATTTATGCTTGCTCACTTTCATGTTTTATTCATTTTTCTTTTTGGGGTATCTTATTTTTCCTAAGTCCTTTGATTGTTCTTTTAGGAATTTTTTTACCCTCTTTTTGATTTTTTTTTATATATATATTTTTTTTACAAAATATGTGAATACAACTTGCGAGAAGGCAAAGTATGTACAAATTTACAAAATTACCAATAGTCAAGTCAAAATTATGACTCCTATATTGTAGGTTGCTAACAAGGCCTATGCCATGCCTTCTCGCATGTGGAACTTCTTCACTTGATGGTTCTAAACCATACTATAAGTCCCCCACGTTCTATGGTCTAATCCCCATCATACCTATCAACATTCAACCGCTCTTTACACACCCCTGAATATAATGACTAGCCTACTCTCATTAATATATACCCCAATAAATACAAGCACACTTAGGAATTAAACCCCAAAACCTTGGGCTCACTCATTTTACATATTTGAATTGATATTCGAATGTATCAACTACTCGACCCTCTTGTATTTCAACCGTGATGTTTAATGTATGTCAACCTTGTCAATTCAAACTCCGTCACTTGGTTTCAACCAAACACACAACCATTCACATAATTATACAGTCCTCCTTATTATAATCTCCGCCAATCGTCAAAGATCGTAACAAATCTAGACTTTGGTCTATAACTCAACGGTCATACATAAACCATTCTTGGCTCCACAGTAATTTACCTCTCAATCCAACGGTCGATGGAGCATCGCACCGGTTTGGAGGATCCAATGGAAACAACGAAATATCGTGTAAAGAACACGCCCAAGGGTTAATCTGTGATGAGAATGGTTTTATAATTCCGCCCTCGGCCATGTTTCTCACGGAGAGATATGTCGTGTCCTTTTCACCAAATGCCTTACGCCACCTCCAAACTTGCGTGTTATCGCAGATTTTCCAAACGGTGGTTTCATTGTGCGGTTCGGTCACGGTTCCGCCTCTTATCTTCCGAGGTTTTGTTGAAGCTTTATTTTATTGTACTCTTGCCCTCGGCTCCTTTGACTCGCATCTTCCTGTACTAGTTTTTTTTTCTTCAATTAAGGACTCGCACTCCATGAGGTTCCTTCACACGCTTGGGTTCTATGTATGTGGTAGCATCGATCGAACCTTGAATCGAAGGCTCGAGCACAATTCTCTATTACACTATGGGGAGATTCATAATTTGGACCTATCGAAACTCTCTACCATGGCATTTCCCAACTTGTATTACATGAGTCTCGACCACAACATTGCCATACGCTTTGTCCAATGCCACACCGTCCCTTGTCATGGCGCTTAACACGGGTTATCACACAACTTTATTCGTTCGGAAATTCTTACACCGAGTTGAAATAATATCCAATGGGTTCGGGAAAGGATATAACCTCTCGCACGAGAGGATAGTAATTCGGGAAAGGACTCGGTTCCTCTTTCAACATACGGGACCCCATTAAACCACAATTATCGAGTATGTATTCCGGACTACTATAGAGTTGATTATCGGGACAGAAACCATTCACGCCATAATTAACTTGACAAATGCACAATACCATTGAAATAATTCTACGTTTATGTAGTGAAGTACTTACAACTTTGGCTTGACCGTGATCTTTCGAATTACTTGGCCCTTCTCCTCTACTCGTCTGTCTCTACGACAGTCCCTACGCGACCTATGCGAGTTCTCTGTACGGAGTCGCCTTATTATGCCTATAAGGTTTATTTTTATACAAAACCCTGAATCGACTCAACTCCTCTAACGCAAAAAAACTCTTCATATCTCTAACTGCGAGACTAAACCTGCGACGAACGAGAGACGGACTCCTAAAATTAGCTTAACTTCTAAAGCGACTATCTCTTCGGGTGCCCATTAATCATTCGAGGCGTTTACATTTTCTTCTCTAATTAACTAAAAATAAATCAACTATGAATAAATACATGGGGAAATAAAACATGAGAACCCCCCTTTACATTTATTTATGGACAAAGGTTGTTTTGAGCCTAATCCCCACTGCATCAACAATTGCCATACAACTAATTTGTTTTAGGATACATGTGGCATTCTAGGGGTAAATTCCATATGATGTGTATATCAATCTATTAGGAATTGGTAAGTTGTGAGTATCTAAGAAATGACAAGGAATATCCATACATCATGATCTTGTAATGTGATTATAAATTGTGTCTATAATTTCCATAAAATGTATAAATGATTTGTTTAAAAAAAATCAACACAATCAACCCTAAACAATGCTCATGATGTGGAATGTCATTAGCGAAACCAAAATGATGGTCACATGTCCCATTTCTATGGTAATGGTGATCATATATATGTTGTAGCGACACTTGATGCGTAATTAAATAAATATTCGAGTGTGACTCATTGTGCCATATTTTTTTAAGGCATGTTTTTTTTCTAGTTTTTTTACTAATTTGTGAACATATTTTATTCATTTGGAAAGATAATTAATGATGCTTTAAGTAATTAGGAACTAATGAAGAGATCATCTTCACATCTTCACTAAATAATATTTGGTAATTGTAGTCACTATATGAACCACACATGCATGCTACTTAAGAAAAAATTAAATATAAACTATAATACACATCTTATATCTGCCATAACAATTGTCATACAACTTATTTACTTCTAGATACATATGAAATACTTTAGGTAAATGCCATATTATGTGTATACCAATATAGTAGGTGTTGGTAAGTTATGAGGATCTAAGAAATGATAGGGTATCCACACATTAGAGCCCTAGTGAATTTTTTGCATAATTTTCTATTTGTTGTAATTTTGTTGCCTGAATTTATTAAAGATATGAAATAATACAATTATCTACCAATTTTTTCTTTATAAAGAAGAAGTACAACAAGTAGTCACCTAAAAAGTGAGCCATGTGAAAATATTGGTAACATGAGTAACCTGGTAAACGGTAAATGAAAAAGTGAATAACCTCCACTCACCAACAAGTGGTAGGTGTTACGGCCTAAATCTACCTCACCTTTGAGAAAGGCGAGTATAGGGTAACATCAAACCACGCTTAATATGGTAGCTAGCCCTACGAGATACGGGAGAGGGCTCTCTCATGGTCATTCTCGGCAAAATATGATCGGTGAGGCTTGAGATGACTTGAATAAAGGCTGATTTTAGGCTAGGTATATATGTAAAAGAGTTTAATTTGATTTTGAAGATTTTTTTGTTGGATCGAAAGGGAAGGGTATATTTTGGGAGTCTAGGGAATGATCGGTTTGCGAGAGAGCTGAATGGGGGTAAGGTAGGCAATTGTTTTGATGTTTCAATTTCGAATGAAATGGATAGCTCGAGACTGGTGAGGAGCTGAAGAGGGCAAGAGGCTTTTAGGAATCCTTTTCGGATAGATGAAAACATAGAAAATTAAACAAAACTCAAGGTAGAAACACTTGTACAAATCTAATGAATTCCACCTTTATTACTTGTTTGTTTAACTTAAGAAGAAATAAGAAAGGAATATGATACACATGAAACATCAGTAAACTTACAATCACGAGAGAGAAATACATCATCAAAACAAAGAGCCACATGGATCCCAAGGAGTGCTACAAATCTGGTCTATTCCTTTGCCAAAATGCGAGAGATGAAATGTACAATGAAGCTCAAAGCAATCCCAAGTGTCCAACCACGAAAATGGCCCTGAGAAACTACAAGATATAGACAAGAATAACTCATCCCCATGCCTCTAGAGGGTCGAGCTCACTAGTTTAGGATCTATTTCAACAATATCTAAACTAAGAGCGGAAAAATAGGCGATGGAACAACTTGCCTCTATAAGATAGGAAAGCTGATTCATTCGATTATAATTCACCTTTTGATGAATGAATCTACTTCCATGAAGTAAAAAATTGTCAAAAATTACATCAAGAGCCAAGAAATTACATCAAATTACATCAATATTTTTAAATTTGGAGATAAGAAAGTCAAATCGGCCAAAAACTAGGCGAAAAAACGGAGTTCTTGAGTCACACGAGCCGAAAATCCCCAATGCGTCGTGCTCGAAATATCTGTGCGTCGCGCTACTTTGGAGCCGATTTTTGAAGGCCTTCCCCTGGTGTCAACATTGAGTGTAGGGATAGCTTAGTGGAAAGATCTTCTGTCTGCTTTCCAACCCAAGTGGAATTTATTACTTTGGTTTCCATTTACCCCTCCAAAAAAATGAGTTTTCCCAACACTTGCTTCCTATGTGTCCAAAAAGGGAGCGGAAAAGGTCATTTTTAGGGTGTTTTTTCACCCTTCCGGCAACCCAAAAACTTGTCAAAATATCGCGGGTAATGGGTAGGCATGCATAAATTTTCATGAAAAAAAATCTAAAAATACAAATTTTTACCCAAGATGATCTCCCAATCATAAGCGCGCACCAAGTGGCGCGACGTGTCGAGCGAGAAAATATGTGTTTAAGCAAAAAAAATCAAAATTGACAAAATGTGTCCCAAATTTCTTGAAATTTGGGTTGAATGTTCTCCATCATGCACTATTCTAGGCCAAGGAATCCTCGGTCAAGATTTTAAGTTTGTCATACTTTTTTTACGCCTCCTCGATGCCCTTCTTCATCTCTGTCATAAGAGGTATCTTGTCTCCATGATTTCCAAAGTCTATCTTGTCTTGGATGAAAATGAGAAATTTGTTGTCTTTGGTTTCATTTCCAAATATGTGATAACAAGTGAGGGATTATGGAGGGATAGGGGTAGTGGAAATGATAGACTATTGCCATGTGAAATTTGTCGATTGAAGATTTTTGGAGCCATTACTTAGTTTCTTGGAATAACATTGGGGTTTGGGAAATTCATAATTGGGATGTGGGGTAGTGGGAATGGGATAGGGAATAAGGAAATGGGATTTATTTAATCGGATTAACAATGATAAGGGAATAACAAGGTGGGGGAAGTGGGAATGATAGACACAAAACCAATTTTGAAACCTAAAGGAAACAATCCTTGCACAAACAAATAGGGTTTGATTTTTTTTGTATTTAAATCCTCATAAGCATCACCAAAACACATGTCATGGGAAATGGAGAAGTTGCATGGAATTACTTGGAAAAATATGGACTGAACCGGTTTGAAAAATTTGGAAGAAATGGCAATAAATTAGCTTTCGGCCATGTGCGTCGACGCAACCAACCCTGATGCGTCGCGCCTCCTTGATGCATCGTGCCGGTGTATTTTTTACCGCGGAGGCCAGCCCAATGCGTCGCGCCTACCCAATGCGTCGCGAAAGTCACCCAACGCGTCGCACTCGGGAAATTCAACCTTTGTCTGCCCTCCAAATTCTCTGTTTCGCTCCTCACAACTTCTTCTTTTCTCACTTCTTTGTCTCTTGGCATTCAAATGAGCTTATGAAAGATGAAAATGTTTTATATGCCAAGGATTTTTGATTCTTCTTTTCAAAAAACCCACTTTGCAATGGAAAAAAAATCTTAAATTACTTGCACACACATATTTGAGCACATTTGGAAATTTTTGGAGAAGTTTATGGTGAAATTGGGCTTAGAGCGCTATGCGTCACGCGCCCGAAGCCCAACGCGTCGCACCCTTTTTGTACGAGAGACTTTTGGAGACCTTCCCCGAGCGTCCAAATTGGGCACGGGGTAGCTCGTTGGAAAGCTTGTTGAGTTTTATTTCCAACCCAACTATAATTTTTTCAATTTTTGGTTAATTTTCCCTATCAAAAATCAAATCTCCCAAGACTGGTCAAAATGTGCAAAATAAAGCTTTGCCTCAAAGGCAGGAGTCTTTATTGCGAGTCAACTTTTGAAAGTCTTCCTCAACTAAAAATGGAGCTCATGATAGATAATTGGAAATATCTTTGTGTATAGTTATAATTTTATGCATCAAGAAAGTCATTTGGCCAAACAAGCTAGGAGAAAGCTTGATTTTTCCCAAGGTCACTTCGGAGGTGCATCGATTCTCCTCGAAGCAGCGTATTTTTGACATTTCTCTAAAACCATGACACTTGCGTAAAAAAATGAAGGAGGGTTTTTTCTTCCTTTTATTATTGTGGAGAAATTTATTTCTCATTTGTCCCAAATCCATATTTTATTTCTCAGAAACATCATTGGAGTAAAACCTATCCCGATGTGTGGAACAAGGGATTTTTCGAAATGAAGCGAAATGAAGGGGGATAAGGGGCTTCTAAATTATTGAGAAAATTTTTGGGAAGTAGGGAAGGATGTTAAGAAGTAGGGGAAAGTGGAATTTCCAAGATTGAGTGAGGGGAAGGGGTCCAAAAAGGGGCAAAAACACGAGGCCTAGCCTAGAAAATTGCCAAGTTGTAGCAAGAAACTAGGGTTTGTGCGAAAATGAGGAATTTGGGGGGATCTCGGTGATGGGAAGTGTTTAATAAGGTACATTAAGGATAGGGGAAGGTGTATGAACATCGGGATACAAGTTTTTCTAGATGATGTGACCATCCAAGAGAAATTACCTTCAAAAACCCTAGGAGAGGGAAATGAACCTTACACAGGGCACAAGCTGAAGCATGAAAAAGGTGTAAAATGACCCGGTGGAACTTGACATGATGATGAAAACCCTCCGAATGATGGTATAATGAGCTTAATGGTGACAAGGACCGACATTTGGACAACTTTGAGAAGAGTGAAAACAAACCCCCGGGACCTAATACCTAGTGACCAAATTTTACTTGAAGACTCAACTGAAATGAAAAAAATTTGACCTTGACACCTTAAAATCACTTTGTAAGAGCATGTTTGATCACCGGGAGGAAGGCTGAAAATGCGAGCACTAACATTGGCTCCAATGGGGATGGTATCTCCTTGGAGGTGCTAAGAATCTGACGATCTTTGGAAAGCGAGACGGTGCCTTCATCCATTGGGCAATGGAGTCAAAAAAATCAAGGTGAAATGCATGAGGGCGAAAACTAATGACTTGACGAAAAAAATTGACTCTCACTCAACTAAAAATTGACTCGATACTCAAGCACAATCGACAAAAGCTGAAAAAATATGCTCAATATGAAGCTTATTCAATACAACCTACTCTAACGAGTTTCATTCATCACACTGATCAAGTGAAATGAAACAACCAATGCAACCAAGTAAGTATTCCGATTCTTTGTTTGAATTCTCCACAAGTGCTCACTTTATGAGAAACAAGAGAGAACTACGAAAGGAAACTCCCATGAAAACTTGTGAATAGATCCGTTGAATATTATGGATTCTCTATCCGCCTCAAAAAGCGCATAAGGATCTTGAATTTCATGCACATTGGGACTTATCTCATCCAATGGATTACTTTTCTTCTCCTCATACCATGAATGCAAATTTTGTTTTGAGCTTTGTGATGAGGCTCCCTGCTAAAAATGACAAAAGAGGCCGAGCTATGGGATCAAGTTTATATCGGCACACGTTTCAAGCTCACATGTAGTCAATGGAGAAAGGCTTTGACTGCAGACATCATCCAACACATTAGCTATTGGATCGTGAAAAACTTGAAAATAATGTCTGCAACCCATTTTCTATTGGTTCGAAGAGACTACATGATTTCCTACAGTGCTCATTTGAAGATTTACTATGCAATTTACCCTTCAAAAACTGAAATGATTCAAAACAAATGGGTACGGAACCATCTTGTATCATTTGATCGTATGTACCGGCTTCCAAGTCCTCATACGCAACTTGACAATAAATGGCATTCGAGGCTAGAAATTTAGATATGAGAAGTCTTGAACAAGGTTTTTATTGCCCTGAAGATGGTCCGGATCAAGACTTGTCGACAGTTGATTTACTGATTTGCATGGAAGTTGTCTACGATGGTAAAACGAATCAAAACAAAAAAGGAAAAGATCCTTCACTTACTTCAAAATTTGCTGCACTTTCCTCGTCATTGTCATAGTGAGTATGCATCGGTTGATAACTATACTCGAGGCTGCTCGAAAGTGAACTTCCTCCTTCCACAAACTAGGCTATATGATTTTTTGTAGCGAGATTAACCACGTTTGGAGAACATAATCATCATCACTCCTGATCAAAATGAGGCAAATCATCGGTATAAAACACATCATCAAGCATACATGTCATATCAACGAGCTCTCTCTTCTCCAAGATGATCTACAAAACAATCACTATGACAAATGGAATAAGAAACAAAATGTTTTTGGATCAGACAACTTGTTCTTCTTCAAGCGATGAGCGATGAGCTTGAACATTATACTCATTCCTTGTGGTGACCTTTTGCATCATCTCTTCTATTGCACTTACCAACATGGCAAGCTTTACCTCTAGATATGTCGATTTCTCTAGATCTATGTTTTTCATCTCTTCTTCCTTCAACTTTTCCCTTCGGATCCATGAAATGAGCCTCTACATCTATTGCCTATTATTCTGCATCTCTTAAAGTGTTGCAATATTCCTTTCTCTCATCTAAAACTCCATTTCCCGGATCAAAGGCACCCGGGTAGTGAAAGAGATCGGATCCAAGAGGAGCCTTATATTAAGCGGCATTGAATAATAAACTTGGTTAAATACGGCGGATCGTTGTATTGTCTCCCCTAGGTTTGTATTTTTCGGCTGGTTATACTCTTCTATAATCAAGAAAGTGTTCTGTACGATCACCCCACTTGTCGAGAAAACTTTGACGAAATTGTTGGAAATACGAGATGCTCGCATCGAGCGAGGGTTTTGAACCAAATCTTGACTTTGCCTTGCAAAGAAAGAGAAAAAATTCCTAATACGACATCCTCTTCGTCAACTTCAAAAAGGTCGAAGAAAAGACTCAAAATTCAGAACATGTCTCTCGGCGGTGATGTTGTCGCGTTCACCATCAAATCTTGGTAGATATAGGGTCATGATTTTTAGGGGAAAGCATGGGATATAGGAGGTAAAATGAGAGGCTTGCATTGATGCGGAATTTTACAAGGTATAGGGGTATGTATAGAAGGTATAGAATCGGTCGTGGTCTCTTGAGGCTCATCATTTTGAAGACGATCATCACAAGATTTAGAAAAATGGTCTTAATCAAGCTCAAAGGCATGCAAATCTTTGGTATTTACAATCTTCAAAAGGGAAAGAGTCAATTGCAGAGTCGAGGGTCTTTTCTCAAATAAAATATACTTTGTAAAGCCTTCTTGACATTCTCGGGAAAAGAGAAGAAATAATTTATGACAAAGAACAAAATGTCTTGGATGAAATTCCAACTTGAAAACTTGATCTTTCCATATTGTCCTTTCATGTTTCTGCTGGTCGAGGTTCATCCTCTAGTGGATTCCTTGGATCTGATCTCGAGCTGATTTAGAGTCGCCCCGAGTGAATTATTTCAGCCTTGCGGTGTCCGATCATTGTCCACCATCAACAATCAGATCTAAACTTGATTATATCTTCTTGAGGAAACCATATGTTCGGTTCATAAACTAGACCGAGATTGATTGAGCCGGCGTTCATCTACTTTCGCTAATGTAAAGCAAGAGAGTTTCGAAGGCTACACGGCTAACTTTAGGGCCTCGTCTATAGTTTATAAAGCAAACAACAAACTTTTCTTCCCCGGATGGTCGCCACTATGTTATGGCCTAAATCTACCTCGAGTGAGAAAGGCGAGAGTCTAGGGTAACATCAAACCACGCTTAATATGGTAGCTATCCCTACCGGATCGGGGAGAGGGCTCTCTCTGGTCAATCTCGACAACATATGATCGGTGGGGCTTGAGATGACTTGAATAAAGGTTGATTTTTAGGCTAGGTATATATGTAAAAAAGAGTCTAATTTGATTTTTAATGTTTTTTTTGGATCAAAGGGAAGGGCGGATTTTGGGTCTCGGGAATGATCGGTTTTGCGGAGCGTTGAATGAGGCAAGGTAGGATATTGTTTTTGATGTTTCAATTTTGAATGAAATGGATAGCTCGGGGATCGTTGAGGAGTTGAAGAGGGAAAGAGGCTTTTAGGAATCCTCTTCGGATAGATGAAAACATAGAAAATTAAACAAAACTCAAGGTAGAGCAAACCTTTGTAAAATCTAATGAATTCCACCTTTATTACTTGTTTATTTAACTTAATAAGAAATAAGAAGGAATATGATACACATGAAACATCAATGAAATTAAATTCACAGAGAGAAATACATCATCAAAACAAAGAGCCACATGGATCCCAAGGAGTGTCTTTGCAAAACCTCAGGGTCTATTCCTTTGCCAAAATGCGAGAGATGAAATGTACAATGAAGCTCAAAGCAATCCCAAGTGTCCAACCACGAAAAATGACAGCAGAAAGGCACTCGCAAATAACCGAGATCTTTTCACTCCATGCATATACAAGCATGCGCTTCAACCTATTTCTCAATACACGGCAACATCATCATCTATATGAAAGCTTCTTTGTTACAAACAACAATGGTTATGAAACCATACACATCATCCCAAAATTTCATCATAACTATCATTTCAGCATCCATACTTTCATCATACCTCATTCTCATTTCATAGAGCTTTTATAAAACCCAAATCTCAAATCTTAAAACATAACTTTATACAGAAGTTCAACCATTCAGTTACAAAGCCAAATCTTTACATACACCCTTTTAAGATCGGACTTCACAATCAAAATCAGATGCGCCCTTGGGTTTTTTTTCTCAACTTAACATTATTGAACCAAATATCAAATATATATAATTTTTCCTTCCCACTTCTGCTTACCAGTTTATAGAATTGAATGCCAGAATTTGCTTATTTTCCAACACTCCATCGCTTGTCAACAATATCTCTGCGCAAGCGATCTAACTTCATTTCCCCACTTTTGCAAACAGTTTTCTGCTATTGCAACCAGTTCATATAAACCGAATTTCATTCAAAGCTGAATACATACCTTCCATTCAACAGCGCTCTGCAAATGAATATTTTGACTGGGTTTTAAAACTATTGACACCATTTCAAAGTTGGTTATCATCCACGTTTCTCTGCAATTTGATTGGTCCACACCATCTGGCAATCACTACACCTTAGTTAATGTCTGCATAACTTCTATTCATTTGATCTTTAAATGTCTGCTTTTCATTTGAAATTCTACTCTAGCGTTTGTTTACCTTTCCTTCCACGCTGTCAAATTCAGTGTTTTAACAACTCTGCAAACGCTGTAATTCAACTTTGCCAGATCGAATTCTTCAGCCTTGTAATTCAATGATTTTGCCAGCTCGTTGGCTCGTGATTCTTTTCTGCAATTCCGACGTTAATTCCTTGTATACAAAAACGAATTATTGAAACTGATTACCTTCATGGCCGCTCTCTGGTTTTTCTCTGATGAAATCGATTTTAAACCCTTCACAACTCATGATCGATGCTTCAAATTGCCAGGTAAGCTTCTGGCAATCGTTGTGGGTATTATATCTCAATTATATGCTACAGTTCTTCCTCTCTGATCCAGCTCCAAACTTCATAGCACTGGTCAACCAATTGAAAACAATTTGATTCTTCACGTTAAATAACAAAACTCCCTGCGCCAGATCACAGCTACCACCCACCAGATATCGACTATTCAAATCTGCGCCATCTCTTTTCAAGTTACTACTTATTCCACATCCAAATTAATAACATTCAGGAAATTAAAACAATTCACCTGTGAATAGGTTACCCTCTGCACCATTCGAAAGTCTGAAATGCATTTACCTTTTAATCGATTTCACAACAACGCCATATCGTCTTCAGTTGTTTTCAAGAAATATTAGAATTTGTTCCAGCTGACACCGTTCCAACAAATGATGTGTTCGATCTATAGACCCGTGATGCTATTCATTGGTTCGTTTAACGCAAACAAATCTTAAATTCTGAAGCGCTTTCCAATAATTAAAACCTTCTCACAAGTTAGCATCACAATTAATCGATTAAAACTCCTGAATCGATTTTCATACACATTGTCAAGCCATTAAAATTAAATGAGAACAACGTTCATCATACCCTACGCTTTCACGGCTTCAATATACATCTGTTCAATGCTGCAGATATTCATATATATATAATCTGCCAATGTGCTGTACAAACAGTGAAATCGACTTTTCCAAACTGGCATTAAAATCTTAAACTACACCGAACTTCGATTTCATTCCAATCACTGAAAATAAACACAAATCCACCAATAAAGCTCTAAACACATTTATCATATAAAAAATACTTACAATTCTTGTTCTTCCTGGCCAGATATGCAAATCGATGGCCCTTTTTACATAAGCCCTAAGGCTTCCAAGTAGAAAACCTTACACTGTACTCACACTCTCTCACAAATCTCAATGTGTTTTTCTCTCAAAACCCCCTCTTATTTATACAATTTAAAAAAAATCATTTAATTAAATGCTCAATCCCTTCAATTCCTCAACAAACCCCTAAATCTCTCAACATCCCTAAAGGATAGATCTTTATCCCTAAAATCCTTCAACTAATTAAATTCCCTCATATCCTTTTATTAAATAAAAATATATTTACAAAAATCCTCACCTTCTCCTATCTTATTCAAATTAATTAATAAAATATTAAAAATTATCACACCCCCTTTTAACATATTTACAAAATAAAAAACGCCCTTGATGCTCCTGCATCAGACTCCCCACGTAAGAAAATTCATGACCACCTGGTCATAAGTCTGGATATTTCCTCCTGGATCCCAAATTTTATTTTGTAATCTTTCCGTGCTTGTCGATTGCTTTACTACTGTTGTTATCTGCTGTTGTCTTCCAGGTTTCCATATTTTGTGCTGTAATGCTCCACTTGCTCTGCTCTTGCAATCTTTCACTGTCATTCTCTTGTTGTCGCTCCTTTTCTTTCTTTCGGCTGTCTTTCTCCGGGATGTTTTTTCATTAACCTCCTTATCAACTCAATTTCTCTGTCCAGTATGTCCTCTGTCTGCTGATTGTTTCCATCTCTTGATTGCTGAATTCTCATTCTTGCTTGTTCTTCACTTGTTTTGATTGCCTCCTTTTCACCCTTACTGTTGTTTTGCACCTTTTATGCTGCTGCTACTATAAATGTTGCCTCACATGTTGCTCTAGCTGTCACTATGAATGTTGCGGCCTCCCAAACTTCCTGTCCCTCTGCAACATTCCTTTGCTCATCATCTGCAATTTCATCTGCAATTTCTTTCTCTGGTTCCAGCAAACATTTCAGTGTTTCATCAACATGCTACAAATTAACTCCAGCATAATCTCCATCTTCTCCTTCGACAATCTTCAGAAATTGTCCATCATCATCAAGTTTTGCAAACACTGTAGCTTCACCCTCTGTCACTGTAGCAGCTCCAAAATTTCATACACCAGTCTTCTCTTGGCTATACAGACAAGCCAACTTTTCCTTGTCACCCATGGTAACAAGCCTCTGCTTATGAGACCTAATTGTCTCATCTTCTTTCTGCAACTGTTCACCTCCTTCCAAGACAATTCCAAATGATGGACTGTCTTCTACATCACCTGTAAACACAATCAAATTGTCAGCATCAAATTCACAAGACCCAACGGTCTCACTTGTAGATTCAGTCATCCGCAGTTCTAAGTCTTCTTCAGGACTCAGAAAATATTTACTGGCTTTCACCTCAGCTTTCTCTGGCAACACTCCAGTAAGCTGCTCCAACTCTTCTGTCAGCACATCAGTATGCTGATTTGCATTCATCATGAGACTGTCAGCTAGTCTCGCCTTCTTACCATCATCTGCTTCATGACTGTCCTTCATGAAAACTTTCCTGTCTTGCTTCCTCAGCAAATTATCCTGCACATAAGTCCTCTGCCTCTCCAATTCTCTTCTCTGGAGATCTAGTTTCCTGTACAATTCAATAACTTCATTAGGAGTAGAACTTGGAAACTTTACACATCTTTCCATACCTTCACTAGTGCTTGACCAATCATCAGCTGGTCCTTCTCTTTCTGCACCAACATCCTGATTAGACTCCTTCATCTTCATGCATTCCTCTTGAGATCTTGCCATCTCATCATCGATCTGAACAGCCTTCAGATTCAACTCTTCTCTCTCCTGAACAAACTCTAAAGCTTGCTCATCTTCCTATGTTGTACCTGCAAACATACACAAATCGTCAGTTTTAAAACCACAAGACTTTTCAGTCTTGACTGCTTCCTCCAACACATCCTTCTGAACAAATCTGCGTGTGGAATCTTCAAATTCCATCTCTGGTTCAAGAACTCTAAGTTCCTTTTTCAACAAGGCAATCACAATTTGCCTCAACCTCCTCTGAAATTGTCGCCAAATCACTCTCTTTCCCTTCAGTGGAAAGATCCATCCTCTATTATGGTTTTCCTCCTCTTGTAGCCATTCTTCTAGTACCTGCAATTGTACCTTCATTACTGCAATCTCTCTTTCTCGAACTTCTGCAGTCATCTCATCTCTTTGGCATTCCTCTGAACCCCTTCTCTGATCCTCCATGATCATCTTCTCCATGAGTTGCACTAGCCTCAGCAACAAGCTCTCCTGTCTTGCTGCCACTTACCTCACCAAGCTCTCCTCACTCAGTCTTTTGGTAAGTACTTGGTTCACTGCCTCTAGAACCTCTTTGAGCACTTTCCTCTGCTCTAGGCTATCTCTTCAACTCACCTTTCTCTTCAGGACACTGCAATTGTCCTCCCTATCCAGCCTCTAGCTGAATGTCAGGTTCACTGCCATCATCTTCTCTGCAACCATAAACCTCAATCATAAATTTCAAATCAGAAAATCATCTCACCTGCCTGATCTCGTCCTTCATTCTCTTCTGCAATTTTCTTCACTGCAATCCTGTTCACTTGCAATTGTGTATGCTGCATATCAGATTTAAAATCTGATCTTCATCATTCATCACACATTCAGAAATACTTTTCAACAAACCTTCTTGTATTTATTCAGAAACAAACATCTTCAACAAAACATTCCAGCTCTGATACCAAAATGACGCAGGGCTAGGCCTGCAATACCCAAGATATTTTTGTCTCATGCATATACAAGCATGCGCTTCAACCTATTTCTCAATACACGGCAACATCATCATATATATGAAAGCTTCTTTGTTACAAACAACAATGGTTATGAAACCATACACATCATCCCAAACTTTCATCATAACTATCATTTCAGCATCCATACTTTCATCATACCTCATTATCATTTCATAGAGCTTTTATAAAACCCAAATCTCAAATCTTAAAACATAACTTTATACAGAAGTTCAACCATTCAGTTACAAAGCCAAATCTTTACATACACCCTTTTAAGATCGGACTTCACAATCAAAATCAGATGCGCCCTTGGGTTTTTTTTCTCAACTTAACATTATTGAACCAAATATCAAATATATATAAGTGTGCCTTCCCACTTCTGCTTACCAGTTTATAGAATTGAATGTCAGAATTTGTTTCTTTTCCAACACTCCATCGCTTGTCAACAATATCTCTGCGCAAGCGATCTAACTTCATTTCCCCACTTTTGCAAACAGTTTTCTACTATTGCAACCAGTTCATATAAACTGAATTTCATTCAAAGCTGAATACATACCTTCCATTCAACAGCGCTCTGCAAATGAATATTTTGACTGGGTTTTAAAACTATTGACACCATTTCAAAGTTGGTTATCATCAACGTTTCTCTGCAATTTGATTGGTCCACACTGTCTGGCAATCACTACGCCTTAGTTAATGTCTTCATAACTTCTATTCATTTGATCTTTAAATGTCTGCTTTTCATTTGAAAGTCTGCTCTAGCGTTTGTTTACCTTTCCTTCCACGCAGTCAAATTCAGTGTTTTAACAACTCTGCAAACGCTGTAATTCAACTTTGCCAGATCGAATTCTTCAGCCTTGTAATTCAATGATTTTGCCAGCTCGTTGGCTGGTGCTTCTTTTCTGCAATTCTGACGTTAATTCCTTGTATACAAAAACGAATTATTGAAACTGATTACCTTCATGGCCGCTCTCTGGTTTTTCTATGATGAAATCGATTTTAAACCCTTCACAACTCATGATCGATGCTTCGAATTTCCAGGTAAGATTCTGGCAATCGTTGTGGGTATTATATCTCAATTATATGTTGCAGTTCTTCCTCTCCGATCCAGCTCCAAACTTCATAGCACTGGTCAACCAATTGAAAACAATTTGATTCTTCACGTTAAATAACAAAACTCCCTGCGCCAGATCACAGCTACCACCCACCAGATATCGACTATTCAAATATGTGCCATTGCTTTTCAAGTTACTACTTATTCCACATCCAAATTAATAACATTCAGGCAATTAAAACAATTCACCTGCGAATAGGTTACCCTCTGCACCATTCGAAAGTCTGAAATGCATTTACCTTTTAATCGATTTCACAACAACGCCATATCGTCTTCAGTTGTTTTCAAGAAATATTAGAATTTGTTCCAGCTGACACCGTTCCAAAAAATGATGTGTTCGATCTATAGACCCGTGATGCTATTCATTGGTTCTTTTAACGCAAACAAATCTTAAATTCTGAAGCGCTTTCCAATAATTAAAACCTTCTCACAAGTTAGCATCACAATTAATTGATTAAAACTCCTGAATCGATTTTCATACACATTGTGAAGCCATTAAAATTAAATGAGAATAGCGTTCATCATACCCTACGCTTTCACGGCTTCAATATACTTCTGTTCAATGCTGCAAATATTCATATATATATAATCTGCCAATGTGCTGTACAAACAGTGAAATCGACTTTTCCAAACTGGCATTAAAATCTTAAACTACACCGAACTTCGATTTCATTCCAATCACTGAAAATAAACACAAATCCACCAATAAATCTCTAAACACATTTATCATATAAAAAATACTTACAATTCTTGTTCTTCCTGGCCAGATATGCAAATCGATGGCCCTTTTTACATATGCCTTAAGGCTTCCAAGTAGAAAACCTTACACTGTACTCACACTCTCTCACAAATCTCAATGTGTTTTTCTCTCAAGACCCCCTCCTATTTATAAAATTTTAAAAAATCATTTAATTAAATGCTCAATCCCTTCAATTCCTCAACAAACCCTTAAATCTCTCAACATCCCTAAAGGATAGATCTTTATCCCTAAAATCCTTCAACTAATTAAATTCCCTCATATCCTTTTAAAAGATATTTACAAAAATCCTCACCTTCTCCTATTTTATTCAAATTAATTAATAAAATATTAAAAATTATCACACCCCCTTTTTACAAAATAAAAAACGCCCTTGATGCAAAAGATATTTACAAAATCCTCACTTTCCTATTTTAATTAAATTAATTAATAAATTATCACACCCCCCTTTTACATATTTACAAAATAAAATTTCGATGCTCCGCATCAATTTGTTGCAATAACATAAACAGGAAGATATGGTTGAAGATTATATAATGACAGTTCTCCAATATATTTTAGTGAAAAGGATGTCCTCACCTAAGAAATTAATTTCACAAACGTATACCGTATCTACCCTCATAGCCTCCCTAAAATAACACAGATCCAGACTAATACTACACTATAGGGGATAAAAACATTGTTCCATGGTGCAAAATATGTCAATAAAACCCAAGGGGCTTCTTTAATGGCCTCCCAATGGAAGGAAACATTCCTTCACTGAAAAACTAGCTCAGAAAACTCCCAATGTAATCCTCCACTGTTGCACCCTGCAACACAACACATATCTAAATAGAATCTGCATTGTAGAAGAAATATGGAGCTTGGAAAAATTTTGGAATGTGGAAATGTAGTGCAATACTCTTCCTAGAGGCTTCTTAAAGAAAGAGGTGGGATTCCCACTCGGGAACACCATGTACTAAACAGCATTGCAATCTTAGCTAAACAACTGAAGAGAGCAACAAGTCTAAACAGACCATATAAAAAATAAAAATCCAAAACATGAATGAATATGGTTGTCATCCTCTTCCTTATATAAGTGATGAGCTTCCTCACCCTTGGCCCCACTCATTTAAGTCACTACTTCCATGCAAAGAGTCTCCAACCAAAACTACATTGTCCCTCAATGAATGCCACTTCTCCATGACAACGTTGTTGATTTGGTCAAAGTTGACCCAGTCTACATGCTCTAGCCCCTTTTCACACCTAAGGGTGCTTTATCAAGCCACTAAAGTGATCTCCATTCAAATTAGCAGTGATTTTATTCGTACTAAGGAGATTTATGGGTCTCCATACCCTCTTATTTCTCCAAATAAGAAGCAAAACAAAATTTTAATATTCCAATTAGTTGTATGCTAATTTAGGAATATTACAATCCTCCCCTCCCAAATGTTGTTTGTCCCCAAGAAACTACAAGGATAGAATTGAAGAGCCTCCTCTCCTCCTCCTGTAGAATCCTCATATGATAAGTTCCTCCAATGAACAAGATGCTCTCTCACCAATATGTCCCCAAGTTGCTCCTCCCAAGTGTAAAAGTATGCCTTTGGTGAAAAATATAAATGGCTCTCGTCATGAACAAGTGGGGTTCCCATGGAGGCAACTATATGTGGTATAGAGGCCTTCTTGAGGCATGGAATCAGAAAATATATTGGGAACCATAATTCCCATGTGAAGCTTCCAACCCCAAGCTATCATCCATACAAAATGAGTCACCTTCCAAAATGGCAACTCGTGGAAAAGCCCTTCCATCTTTGGCTCCTGCAATGTAGGTGGGCTGCATAGCTGAACATGATGGATCAAATTGTCCATCCCATGTTGTATCTCTCTCCACTTATGATAAGTGTAGATCTTCTACTAATATTGGGCTGCAATAATGTTGCCTTCAAGAGGGAAAAAGGCAACTAGATCCTCAAAGATCATCTCTCTAGTGTCATGAATCATGCTTGCTCAAACCATCCCATATATGATGAATATAGAATCATCACCATAGGGCATCCAAATGAGAAAGATACGGAAGGTTTCATGTAATTTTGGAAGGTACCAACAGTTTCCCAAGGGGTCACAGCACAGTTTTGTTAACTGTTGTTTTAGAACATAGTATGGCAAGTTGTCTCCCAACAATTTGCTAGTAGTGTATGTCACCTCATCTACTAGAAAATAGTAAATGGCATTGTGAATCAACGGAAAATAAAAAGAATAGAACAACACTTGCCCAAAGCCATGTTGGGTGTGGAGCCTGATTATCTTGTTTATTTTGTATCACGGCATTGGACCCCTGTACCTTAATGGGGCGGCAATGCGGCCTGTAATTAAACGCTACTTGGGGGGTCCAGGGGGGGCGGCTGCGAATTTATGGACCCCCCCGCGCTTGGCAGGGGGTTTCAGGGGCAATGCCCACGAAGCTAAAAACATATGTAAAATTGCCTTGTAAAAGTATAGTAATTTCTAGTCAATCTGGGTCGTTCATTAGGTGGATGATTTGACGGTAGAAGTTATGTTTAGTTTAGGGTTTTTTTCCCTAGAAGGCAACCCATCGGTTTTATGAGGGTATTGTATTGCGGCTGTGTATTGTATGTGTATTCTCGGAGCGAGAAACAGATAGGGATACTGTGAGAGAGAACAAAGGATATTACAGCAGATCTACTGTAGGTTGTGTCTCTTCATTTTGCTGGATAATAGAAAGGAAGGACTAGCTGTTCGGGGTGGACGTAGCCCAAACTAGGTGAAACACGTATATTTGTGTCTCTCTGGTTTTATGTGTTTTGTGTTCTTGTGTTTTCCGCATATTTTATGTGTTTCATTGCTCTGTAATATTTAATTTTCTAACAAGCCATACAATAAATGGCTATCTCCATCACTGATGTTGGTCTTAAAAAACCATGGAGCCCAAATAGAATCTTTCCCTCTTGTGGAGCAATGCATTGTATATAAATGGCAAGATAATGCAAATATTGTGTTAGATGGTCAATAAGTACAAAAACACAACTCTTACCATGTACTGAGAGTAGGCTGATAATGAGATCCATAGATGATCTCTCCGTAGTGGCCTGATATGTCTCCATGAAAATTTGGTGAATGGAAAGGAATGAACCATGTGTTGCATGCAAATCCTTCTTCTTATGCTTGGAGATCCAGGTCAAGAAGATCATATCATGGTAATAGATGTCTCCATACATTACTCCAACACTCTCATCTCTCACTATCACATCAAGTGCATCATATGTGAAGTGATCCTTGGAACACTCCATCAACAAACCCAAGCTCCCAAGTGACAGCGTTGTTGGACTTTGCAATAAGGCTCCTGTCATCTCATAACCCCATTATTTGACATGCCAAATTCCAAATTCATCTACCATAATGTTGCTATATATGGAAGATTCCTTCCAAAGTGGAAGTACCTCCTAATCCTCCAAAGCTAAGGAGTAGCCCCTTTGCACCATGATTGTGCCACCATCTCCTCCTGCAACATCATGCAAAGTATGGGAGAAAATCAGCCCATACTCTCCCAAGAGTGTCCAAAGCAACAACAACACTTCTTGCCTCCTCATCTCACCATCATACAAGTCATGGAGTAACATCATGATGATTGACTTGTAGAATTCCCCATACAACTAAATATTTTGTTGCCATATCATATGGGTGACATGTAATGCCTCAAACCATAACGTACCCTTTGACATATGATATGTCACATGATGGCCAAACTCTTTCAAGAGTAGCCATCGCAACCATGCCTCCCGCTGCCCTGTGTCATAGATATGCAAGTGGCTCACCAACCTCTTGCTCATCATCCACACCCAGTCATCCAAATGTGGGTGCCTCCTTCCATGCTCAACATTGGTATCCTTCCAATGGAGAATACCATCCTCCCAAATCAGATTACTACTTTTTCACTTCATGGGATGTTTAAGTACAACCTCTTGGAGATCTCCAAATGAAGACCACTCATCAATGACCAATTTGACCCCATAAGGATCCAGATATGTTGTAGGAAAAAGCTTCTCATTTAGTTATAAAGTGCTCATCAATAAGGATCCATCAAAATAATGGGAGATGTCATCCATCATAAGATGTCCTCTATCAACCATCTGCCTATCTATTGCTACACATGTAGAATGGTCATCAGAATTTCCCAATACTATTTGGGCTCCCAACTTATCACTGCTGCTCAATGACAGTGTTGGTGATCTCCATGATGGTGCATCTATTGTCTCATGATCATTCTCAATGCTAAACATATAGTTCTACATTGGATTTTTTAGGATAATATTCATCCTATCCTCTAAAATTATGCACTCCAACCCCAAGAGTTTTGTGCAGCTCAACAATGACATACCAGGATGAATGTATATCTCCTCCTTGATACTGTCAATGGTCCTCTGCACAGTGATAGTCTGCTGCTCCAAATCATCAGTGAGTTTGTACCTTAGGTCATGCAATGGCATGTCCCCGCAACCTTCCATATGATGTGCTGGAATAATAGAAATTGGAAACATATGCATACCTTGGTTTTGTTTGGGAAAATATTGCACTGCTACAAGGGTTCCTCCCACCGGCGTGATGAATTCCCCAACTACTGATGATGATGGTTGCTCCTCTATGGTTGCATCAGCATTGGTATAAGTCTCCTCCTCCTCATGCATCTCTAGAATAGGGCATGGGACTCTAAATGGCAAGAGTGCAAGACCACTCTGCAAAGGTGCAAGTGTTCTTTCTCCTTATGCAAGTTCTCTTGCAGCAAGTGGTGGTGGAATTTTCTTCTCCTATGATTTCCTCTTTTCAAACTTCTTGATCAACCTTTGAGTAAAATCTACATATGTAGTCACTTTTCCATGACTCAAATGGTTGAACCGCCAAATGTTTGCTTCACCCTGAAGGTGCAGCGCTGCAATCTCAACAGCGTCTCTCTCTACCACTGGATGTGCAGAAGGAATGCATCCAACTTCATTCCCCAAGCCCTTGTTGTGCATATGGATGGCCCATCAATTATCGACAATAGAAATCTATTGCTACAAGGTCTTATTTCTTCTTTGAGCCAAATGAACTCTGGAAGAGTTAGATTCTCTTTGAAAGCCCTTGATTGAGACTTATATTCTACAAGATACTCACTTAGAATCTCATGATCTAATTTTCCTCCATATCCATGTCTTTTATCTTCTTCTTCAAAAGAAAAGGGCATAGTATATTTCTTTTGAGCTCTATGCAATAATGGTTCTTTTTTTTGTTGATAGGAAGTGCATGGAACTTCCTCATCTTGAAACCCTATTGTGGTTTCATTGCTTTTCTCCATTCTTCTTTGCTTGACCTCCTTGGTGGGGTCCCTCGTAGATCTGAAAAGAGATGAGATAAAACTCATTCCTTCCATCATTCAGATATATTTCTCCTTCTTCTTATTCTCCTGATAGCATAATGGTTGAGATCCATAGGCTGAGCCAAGATTATGCTCTGATACCATTGTAATATTCTCAAAACAGGAAAAGCGGCAATATTGAACAAAATACTTGAAATAGTAGTGTACATCAATGTAAAAACATAGGAGATCAATAGGGAACCACTTTATTCATAAAATCAGTAGAAAATGCACATAATATATTGAGGCACAAATCATACTATAGGGGCAAACAAGCCTTCCATGAATAATCACTCTAAAAGTGAGTTGTTGCTACTAAACAAAATGTCGGAGAGCTGCTACAGCGTTGTCATAATGGACATAGCTACAGCAGTATATCATACAATGATATAACAATACTGATATATGCCTCCAAATATGTTATACAACATGATCTAGGCACTATATCACCTTTCCATGACTACCCAAGAGGGTTTCCGGAAAATGTACAAATTATACAAATGTGAGCTGCAGCCCTAGGGCTGAAGATTTGTTGAAATAACAGAAATTAGAAGATATGGCTGAAGCTGATGCATAATTATGTATCTCTCCTCCAATAGATTCTCTGGATGAAAGGATGTCCCCTTCACTAAATAAATCACCTCCCAAATCAGACACTACAACTACCCCTGCAACTCCTCCCTAAAATAACGCAGAACCAAACTGATACTGCGTTGTAGGGGATAAAAACATTGTGGCCTGGTGCCAAATATGTCAATAAAGCCAAGGGGCTTCTTTACTGACCTCCCAATGGAAGGAAACCTTCCTTCACTGAAAAACTAGCTCAGAGAACTCCCAATGTAATCCTCCACTGTTGCACCCTGCAACACAGCACATATCTAAACAGAATCTATGTTGTAGAAGAAAGATGGAGCTTGGTCAAATGTCGGAATGTGAAAATGTAGTGCAATACTCTTCCTAGAGGCTTCTCAAGGAAAGAGGTGGGATTCCCGCTCGGGAACACCCTATGCTAAACAGCGCTGTAATCTTAGCTAAACAGCTGAAGAGAGAAACAAGTCTAAACAGACCATATACAAAATAATAATCCAAAACATGAATGAATATGGCTTCCATCCTCTTCCTTATATAAGTAATGAGATTCCTCACCCTTGGCCCCACTCATTTAAGTCACTACTTCCATGCAAAGAGTCTCCAACCAAAACTGCGTTGTCCCTCAATGAATGCCACTCCTCCAGGACAGCGCTATTGATTTGGTAAAAGTTGGCCCAATCTACATGCCCTAGCCCCTTTTCACACCTAAGGGTGCTTTATCAAGCCACTAAAGTGATCTCCATTCACATTAGCAGTTATTTTATTCCTACTAAGGAGATTTATGGGTCTCCATACCCTCTTATTCCTCCAAATAAGAAGCAAAACAAAATTTTAATATTCCAATTAGTTGTATGCTAATTTAGGAATATTATACTTTAATAGAGAATTTGGTAATATGGTTGATATGAGAAAAGTTTTTGCTGGCACAAATGTTGTTTGGAACGAAATTGATAGTGTGTATCTGTAATTTGCTTCTAATGAAGTGAGATCATTGAACATGTTACAGTGGTGTAAGTTTCTCACAGAAATTGGGGTCACTGATATAATGCAGGTGGTTAATATTGAGAGGAAACTAAAATATCAATCTTTCAGTATATAGAAAGATCTAGCATGGGAAGGGAATGAAAAATTAGTAGGTTGGACTATAAATGATTGGGAATCTCCTAGGTGGATATACTGACAGCCTTGTCAAGTTCAAGCACATATGGAGTTCAATGTTCACATTTCCTTCAAGGTCTTTATAATGTGTGGGACAACCTATACGGTGCCAAAAAGGCTACTTATTGTTGTGGCAGTCCTGGTGTGAAGGATCAAAAATTGTACCTGAGGAGAAGAGTTCTATCATGAAGTCTTTGCTCCACAACAAAACGAAAAAACACAATCTGAGTCTTGATATTTATGCTTCCAAACCTCAAAAAATGCAGCGGTTTCTAGAATTGCAATCCAAAATTAATGAAATTGGTTTGAAGCTCTAGGATTCTGCTCTTAGTTTACTAGAAGCAGTGGCATTTTCTCACTGTAACAAAATTGTGTTTAAAGTTGAATTTAAAATTCATGCAGTTCTTCATAAATACTTTACAATATTTAGCAATAAATATTATGGGATGATGAATCAACTATGGAAATCCTTGCTGCATTCCGGTGTTGATGTGTCACCTTTGTTTGTGAAATGGCATGACAAATATCACATATTTATTGGCTCTCCTACACACAACTTTTTGTGCAATGATGAATACAGTGGATATGTGTAATGGGAGGCTGAGTTTGAAGGTCAAGTTGAAAGCACTGTTGTTGTTACAAAGGATTTCACTCAGGTGGTTGTCGAATGTTACAATGGGTTAATATATTTCCTTGAGTTTCTTGGTGTAAATATATTTTGGAGCTTTCAAACAAGTGGTGAGGTAAAGTCATAGCTAGTTGTGGATAAATTAAGATGACTTACCTGGAGTGGCTCACATGATCATAATATATATCCACTAGATTTGAAATCCCAAAGTTGTTTTTGAAGCTTTCATGTGGAGCTAGCATCTCTGGAGCTCCAGCTTATGACATGGTTAGGAATAAGGATTATGTTACAGCTATAAGTGGAAGAGTGACAACGATAAATTTATAGGGTACTTCAGTGTTTCATGGTTATATGAATCTAAAGCTACAATTTTTGGATCATCAACTGTGGAGTCTTGCACTGGTTATGTGATATGTACCATGGTTAATGGAAATTTCATCACCATATATCCATTCAGCAGTTTGGAAGAAGCATAGAATGTGTCAATAAACAATTCTAACTTCGCTAATACTAAACAGTGAATTGCAGCCATATATAGCTTGAGTGGGCCTAATGATTAAGAGCATGTGTTTCTTCCTAAAATGTCACAGGTTCAAAACTAGAGGGATAGCGTATGTATTCCTTTATGGACTTAGCAGTCAAATCGTTGCACAGAGGTGGGTCTCATAAACCAATTTAATATTATGCCATAAATACGCAAAACTAGAACTTATGGATGAAGGATTAGATTCCCCAGTGAATGGGTTTAGAATACTGATTTCTAAGGATATATGTCAAAGGAAGCATAGTTATTATCATCAAAATTTGTTAATGGCAAGCTACATTGGATCGGGGGACCTTCTTTCTTGTATTTTAGATGAATCTGTACATCCAATAAAAGTTGAAGGAGAAAACAAAGACACGGGACCTCGTAATTGGGATAAAGAAGATATACGGGAAGAATTGAAAGATGAACATGTTGATTATGGCCCCTCTTTCTTGTATTTTAGATGAATCTGCGCATCCAATAAAAATTGGAGAAGGAGAAAACAAAGACACAAGACCTCGTAATTGGGATAAAGAAGATTATCGGGGGACCTTCTTTCTTGTATTTTAGATGAATCTGCGCATCCAATAAAAGTTGAAGAAGGGGAAAACAAAGACACAGGACCTTGTAATTGGGATAAAGAAAATATAGGGGAAGAAATGAAAGATGAACATGTTGATTATGGCCCCTCTTTCTTGTATTTTAGATGAATCTGCGCATCCAATGAAAGTTGAATAAGGAGAAAACAAAGACACAAGACCTCGTAATTGGGATAAATAATATATAGGGGAAGAACTGAAAGATGAACATGTTGATTATGGTGATTTTGATGATCTTGGAATGGATCAAGATGTCAGAGGGAGAGATGTGGAAAATGAAAAAAATTGGGATGATGATTGGCAATCTGAAATGGAAGAAAAATATGATATTGATAGCCATCATGAGTACAATTTTCTTGGGATTGACTATTTGTATTATAAAACAATTTTCATGGTTGCAGCATTTTTATAGGTTTATTTGGGATCTTGCTATTGATATGCAAATTATGGATTTCTTAATGGCAAGCAATCACTCGAAGAGAGGACTGTAATAGCTCTTTTCAAGAAGATCAATTTAATTGTACATTTTTATTTGGAGAAGAAAAGCAACATCAAAATAAAATGAATAATTAAATTAAAAAAAGGTTATAAAGAGAAAAATTCATGATTTTTTGATGACTCATAGTATTGATCATGGTATTTTGAAGACCCGTGGTATTTTGGAGTGAGGAAAGTTATTAAAAAAAAAAAAAAAAGGAGGTTTAAGAAAAAGACATGTGAAGAATTATTTGGAAATTTGAGAAAAAGACACATGTGAAAAATTATTTGGAAATTTGAGAAAAAGACACGTGTGAAGAATAATTTGTGGATTTGATACAAGCTGGTCTAAGAGGGAAATCTCAAGTATTCCAAGTAAAATACACACCCTAGTTGGTGGCAGTCGGTTATGGTGGTTGTAAACCACCCTAGCTAATCATCATTTGTGATCTTTGCAGAGAGACGTAGTTGATCCATTAAGTGATCGATTTATTCTTCGAGCGAGAGCGCCCAATTGCATATTTTGTGGTGGAACGAATTGCCATTTTGTCGGAGTCGAAATTATACTCTCAAAACAGGCGAAGTTTTTAGTGTTCTCCAGAGTGTTTAATTGTGAACTGAAAAGGCCAAATTCCAGTATTGAAGGTGCCGAGTTGCACAATTGAAGCCACGTTGAATTAATTGATGTATTTCAGGGTTGAATTACTTCATATAGGAGTTCTGGGAATAATAATATTTAGAGGGCCGAATTATTGACCAGGGTTCCAGAAATCACTACATCAAATTTTAACCAATATCCATGTAAATTTCCTCCAGAATGCTTGTTTCAGATCGTGTGGCTTTCTAGGAGAGGATGGAACAATCCGGGATTTTATCCATCAAAAATCTTATGGTGTTGGGTGACTATAATATGACATTGATTGTTTGCGGAGAAGGTTGGGAAATTATTTTATGACTCTGGAATGATGGATGTTAAGCTCGCCCTGGTGGGTCCGACCTGGACAATATGTGATCTCGTGTGATCTCATCCTCCCTGTATGATCACATGGCCATTATTTTGGCATGGCGCCATCAGCCATATACTGATGGAATTCCCTTTAAATTTAACCGAGAATGGTTATTAGATCCTTCATTTAATAAACTGGTTACAGACTTCTGGAGGAGGGACGAATCAAATGAGGGATTAATGGGCTGGGAAAAGTTGACTAGTGAGCTCAGACGGTTAAAGGCCATTGTAAAGAAATGAGAACGGCAGAAGATACAGGCACTAAAATTGGAGTTTTGGAGTGTCGAAGATAATATATCATAGATTTATGAGGATATGTTGCATGTTCCCCCGGACTCCCAAGTATACTCTATCCTTGAAAAGCTTGAAGCCCGTAAATTGGAAGCTCAAGATCAGAATTCAATCGCTGAAGGAGGACGATTTGAATACAAATTATTTCACAAGTGTGCAGATGGTCGTCGAAATAAGAATGCAATATGGGGATACAGGCAACGGATGGAACAACAAAGCACACTACAAAAGAAATTCAACAAGAGGCATTCAATCACTTTTATGACTTTTATAAACTAGACTTTAAACTAGACCTGGAGATTGATTATCACTGTCAGACATGGGTACTTGAGCACATGCCTCGTATATTTGATAAAGAGGCAAATGAAATCATGGAGAGGCCTGCCTGTCATAAAAGGGGAGATTGAAGATGTACTTAAATCCTTTGCACATGATAAAAGCCCGGGGCCGGATGGCTGGCCAGCTGAATTTTTCCTACATTTCTATGAAATAATAGAGGATGAATTGCATACGGTGATCGAACGGGTACGTGTGATGGGTTTTGTTCCTAGATATATGAACTCAACTTTCCTGGCCATGATTCGTAAATCTTCCGAACCAAAAAATTTTGCTGACTTTAGGCCTATTGCATTATGCAATGTGGTGTATAAGATTACTTCAAAAATAATTTCCAACCGAATTAGAGGGGTTCTATCTACATTAATCTCTGAGTATCAATATGGGTTCCTAAAAGGGAGGTCAATACACGACACTGTTGCTACTTCACAGGAAGAAATGCACATGATTCATGAATATAAGGAGGCTCTTATAATGAAGATTAACATACACAAGGCATATGATTCAATGGACTGATCATTTATTAGATTTACTCTTCTCAAGGTGGGATTATCTATGGTTTCTATTCGATGGATTATGGCATGTATATGCTCTGTCAAATATGTTGTCCTTATCAACGATCTGCCATCTGACTTCTTCATGGCTAGAAGGGACCTTAGGCAAGGATGTGCTCTGTCCCCGCTCATCTTTATTCTCATAATGGATGGTTTCAGTAATCTTATGAAGATGGAAAAAAATGCGGGTTATTTTGAAAGCCTATCGTTATCTCCCACGGTATGCATTACTCAGTCTCTCTTTGTGGATGATTTTCTGGTTTTTGGAAAACTAATTAGGAACCAATGGTTTTATCTGCACTTTATGCTTACCCGGTTTGGAGCTGCCACTAGACTGTGCATCAATAGAGGGAAATATATATTATTATATGACATGGGAGATATGGATGAAATAAATTTCATTGCTAGTTTCTTAGGAGTATAAACGAATCATATCATGCAGGGCTTCACTTATATTGGTTTTAGACTAAAACCATGTGCTTATAAAAATTGTGACTGGCTTTGGTTCGTAGAAAAATTCAGAAATAAGATTATGGAGTGGACAAACAAGTGGCTTACACTTGGGGGTTGATACATATTGGTCCAAGCAGTATTATCTCAATTTGTGGTGCACTGGACTCATTTGTATTACCTTCCAGCTTTCATTGTTGGAAAAATAAATGCCATTATATCTCAGTTTATATGGGTTGATGATATTGATTGTAAGAAATTTCATTTATGCAAATTATCTCATATCACAATGCCAAAGAAATATGGGGGCTAGGGCTTATTAAATTTGCGAGTGTTCTCCAATGCACTACTCACAAAATCTTTGTGGCGAGTTTTGAATAGACATAGGGTTTGGTCTCTGATCATTTTCCACAAATACATTGAGGGTGATCCCCTCCTCACACTATATCGTGGCAGTAACTAGCCGGTAAATAACGCTTCACAGATTTGGTGTAGCTTTGTGAAAGTAATGCAAATCCTGGGTAGGAGACTGGTTTGGCGCTTTGGTAATGGGCAGAAGATTTTGTTTGGTATTGATAGACTCTTGGGAATGAACACGACTTTATGTATTGACCCCGTTTTACTTCACAGACTAAATCAAAGAGGCATCTTTTATGTATCCAATCTTATATCATGCTGGAAATTAGGTGCACCGATCTGGAAATCTGCTGACATACTAGGGTTGCAGGGTTTGGATGCTATTGCATGGGATAGATATAGAGGCACACTACAATCGATGGGCTTGTCCTTCAAAGGAGAGGGGGACAAAATCATATGGGGCGGCATACACCAAGATGGCAGCATACAGGTAAAAGACTTATATATGCATATCATAAAAGAACAGATTGTGGATAGTACCCAGTCACAGCTCCATCAGGCGTGGCGATGGAATATACCAACAAATATTCTTCTTTTTGGATGGTTATTATGGAAGAATAAAATTCTTACATGGGACTCCCTTATCAAGCAAGGGTTTTAGGGCCCGGAGAGATGCACTTTATGTCTCGTGCATGAGGAGACAGTTATGCACTTGTTTTTCTTCTGTAGCATTTCTCTCAGTATTTGGAGGCTGTTTACAGATCTCCTGGGGGACCCTAATTGGAGGCCTGTTGATTGTATTCAGACCATCATGGTGTGGGGGGCCACTAAAGGTAATTATAAATCTCTGCCTTTTTATGTTTTCTAGGAGATATGGTGCGCACGAAACCGATTAATTTTCCAATATATCCCAGTCAACATTTCAAGGATTCATGGTAATATTATGCGATGGATGGGGGATCGTGCTCTGCCATCTCCCAATTTGGTTGATTTCTCTGTACGTGGTCGCCCACACCATATCGCCCTTCCTGCGATCTATTTTTATGGGGCACAAAGGGATGGTTCATGTGGTTGCAGGGCATGGAATAAGCTTGTAGCAGATGAACGTTTTCATATCTATTGGAATGGTGGTTCGGGATCCAGCAATAAGGCTGAGATCATGGCCTTGTGGAGTGGAATTATGGTGGCTTATCATCTTAATTTAGTCTCTATCCACATATATGTTGACTCAAAATTCATTATAGATGGTATCTCAGGCAAGTGTAGGATGCATGGTCAATACCTGAGCAGATGGATTGAGCGTGTAATGTATATCCTAACTAAATTCCAGTCCTACACGATGCAGCATATCTTCTGAGAGAACAATACGAGGGCTGACTTCCTCTCAAAGAAAAGCCTGGAGGCACCCTATGGGACCATTCTGATCTCTCACTTCAGGGATTCTCATTGGGTGGCTTCCCTTCATTTCCCTCTGCCTTAATTTTTATAATCATTCGAACCCTCTGCAAGCGAGCCTATTTTTGTTTCAAGTGAGCCAAATTCCTTCGACCCTTGTGTCTTCATGTTTTTGTTTTACGCATCCCTGGACAGCATCAAGGACGATATATGGACAATTCTCTTACGGATGGCTAACTAATTTCTGTTTTTTGTGTCAACAGGAGGCTCATAATATATAGTGCACTTTTTTGGTTTGTTCTGCTCATAGATCTAGTGGGTCTGTCTCATTTAATGATTTCCATGGATTTAAATAGGCCGAGTTATGGTGGCACTAATGATTTCTAATGTCATCCCACACTCCTTGGAGTTAAGTGATGGAATGTATATATATGGGACTGTTTAAGCTTTATATTTTAGAACTTATGTATGTTGTTGCATCCGACTTTGGAGGGACCACAATTGTTCTTGAGATTAGGTCGTTTCTGGAATAGTTCTCCATGTACATGACTTATGTTATTGTGGAAATGTATATAGATCGTGCATTGTTTTAATAGAACAACGTTTTTTTCTTTCCCCTGAAAAAAATAAGTTGCAGATTTGCTTTATTTTCTCTCCAATTTTCTAGGTTTGTAATTTTAATATTTATTAAAGTGTTGGCAATTTTTATTATAAAAATGTATGGTGTTTCTAGTAAATTTTCATGAAGTATTTTCTTGGAATTTAATCAATAAAATTATAAAGGAATATTAGATACATTTTCGTGTTGAGTGATTGGGAGAGAGATTTTCTCAAGAGAAAATTGACTTGACATAAGAGAGGCATGAATTTTGTTGGGTGGAGGTCAAAAGGAGCCAAGTGGAGGAGAGAGAGGGTTCAGTACAGCAAGAAAGAAGGTCAAGTTATGGTGACTTATTCAAGGATAACCATTTGAGGGATGTCACTCCATATTCTTCAGGCCCAAATTGGTACAACGGTCGGTCAGGTGGAGATTTCATAGCAAAACGACTGGACAGGTTAGTACATGATACTCTGTTTTCTCATATGGGAGATGCATCAACCAGGGTAGAGGACCTTTTGGTATCTGATCGCCGACCCATCACTCTTAAATGGAATTTCGAATTTAAGATGCAGCACTGTCCCTTTAAATTTAATCATGTTTGGCTTGAAGATGCAGAATTCAATAAGTTGGTAAGGGATTGTTTCAGGTCTCATAAAAGGGAAGCAGAGTCTTCTGTGATGGTATTCCTCTCTAACTCTTTAAGGAAATTGAAAAAAAAAGGTTCGAACTTGGGAAAGGGACAAGAAGTGAATGATGCGACATAGATTGGAGTTCATTTCCACAGAAATGTAAAAGTTATTGAGCCAGCTCAACAAGGTTTTAAAGCCGGAGGGTATTTGGGATAACATTAAGATACTGGAATCCGAAAATAGAATCATTTTACTTACTCAGGAAAAGACGTGGAGGTTTAAAAGCAGAGCCATCTAGCTCAAAGAGGGAGATAGAAACACGAAGTATTTTCATTCTTATGCAAACGGAAGGAAGTCCCAAAATGCTATATGGAAAATTAAGAAGTATGGGATCCTCCACAATACCACTGAGAAAATTCAAAAAGCAGTTGTCAGACGCATTGAGAAATTCTACAAGGCACGGAAGGGTTCCTTCGTGTAGGGTCAAGTCTGTGCAATTAATGAATATCCACTGATGTTCACGATGGAGGATAATGAGATCCTTTATAGACGAGCCACGCTAGAGGAGGCAGAAGGTATTCTAAAATATTTCACTCCGGATAAGAGTCCTGGACCAGACGAATGGACTCGGGACTTATTTTTACATTTCTCTGACATCTTACTTCAGTACATCACCAATATGGTGGAGGAAATCAGAAAGGGAGGGAAGATATGGGGGGATATCAATTTTACTTTCCTAGCCCTTATACCAAAGAGAAAGGGGAAAGGGTTCTGATTCCTTCGATGATTACAGACCCATCTCCCTTTGCAACACACTTTATAAAATCACATAGAATCTTATAGATGAAAGAATTAAAGGAATATTTTCCATCCATATTACTAAATAACAATTCGGGTTTCTTAATAACCACCTGATTCATGATGTTGTGGCCACCCTTCAAGGGATCGTGCACACTATACACTACAGAAAGAGGGAGGTTGTCATTATGAAGGTTGACCTTAGTAAGGCCTATGACAGGGTAGACTAGGGTTTTATGAGAATGGTGCTACACAAGATTGGCATGCATAGGGATGTGGTCAAATGGGTCATGGGTTGT
>JAXQQM020066004.1:0-61557 GCA_034641835.2 Pinus albicaulis
AGAAGTAAGTAAGGTCATTGTGTATACTCGATGATTTTGAATTTGGTTAAAAAGGGCTCAGTTGGTTATTCTTTTCCTAGATCAAGACTTTTTAGGTTAGACCAACGAAGGAGATAAGTCTATTAATCTGCACATGAATTCAAACGTTCATTTTTTTTTATCTTCTGGACCAGCAGAAAGTGTATTGGGCTATGGCACAAACTCGAAGCTCTGTAGGGCATTAAAATTATGAAATTTAAATGACACACTTTCTGAACTGTGTATTTCAATAATCATTCTTTTGAAGTTTTTTTTTTTATCTTTACAATGTAGAAATTATATAAATTATGTGTTATATGTCCAATATTCTCCTGATCTCACACTATTTTAACTTCATGCAAAATACATAATCTATTCCACCATTGATCATTTGCGGAAATTAAATCAAGATTATGATACACACATGAAACAATAAAAATTCCCACACACACATGTAGTTGTTTAACAGGAAAGCCTGAAGCTGAAAACCCCAACTATCTGTATATAATATATGTCATAGAGATCATGTAACAATCCTCATACAAAGCTGATCATATCAAGCTCTCAGTACAATACAATAGCTACACACTAATCAAGCCTGATCTTGCAAATCCATGCACCGATCTTTGCCACCTGCTAGCCTGCCTCTACTGCGCAA
This sequence comes from Pinus albicaulis, assembly GCA_034641835.2. Lineage (NCBI taxonomy): Eukaryota > Viridiplantae > Streptophyta > Pinopsida > Pinales > Pinaceae > Pinus > Pinus albicaulis. The sequence goes on from JAXQQM020066004.1 coordinate 677, forward strand.
TCCCTGCTGAATAATGCCTCTGAATGAAATTGAATTACTCTAGCCTTTCTCACGCAATCCTCATAGGCATCTCCACTGAGTGTTGGATGCAATCAATGCATCACTATAGTCACAACTGATAGTCACACTTGCTCTTTCACCTATCTCTCCACTGGTCTCCACTGAAACTACCATGCACTGTAGTTAACTGATGTATTGTTCAGTTGATTAATGAGTTATTATTTGGTGAATTAATTAACTAATTAATTCACACCTCTCTCACTAGTGTCTCAACAGTTAGACTAGATACAACTAGCTCAACTGAGTCTAACTGAGTTAAACTAAATACAACTCCACCAACTACTTCTCCAACTCCACCAAACTCTGTCACATGAGTTCTAACTAAAGTCCTCCATGCAATAGCTCCAGTAAACCCTCAGGAATAGCGTAATTCCTTCTGTCAGCTATCGTGCCACATCTGTGCACTTAACTGAAGTGCTCCAAGAGAATAAGTTGATGTTTAGAGTCTGATTATTATTAAGAGCTAATAATAATCGACAGGCATCTATTTTTAGATCAACGCTTTATAAATAGACTTCACCCAATATTCTAAAAACAGAAGTCCATATATTTTTCACATTTGACCAACCATCTACAAATAGCATCCCGCAACTTATAGAATATGCTCACCATGTCTAAAAATAGACATACACCTAAAAATAGCCTGTGTGGGCCCCACCTAGTTTAGGTGATTATTTTCCAACTAGGATCAAGGATGATGTTTTAGGATGCCTCCTTCACTGTTTCTTGTTGCAATCTTCAACATACAAGGGATGACCTCTTGTGATAAAGGTATCCTTGAGATCTTGACATTAAGGATTTGTAAATACTTGCAGTAAAATCAACATTTTGAAGTTGACCTTCATCAAGTTTCAAGTCTCTAAAGTTCATTCATGGCGAGACAAGGATCAAGTTCTTGGATCACTAAGTTCTGTTATTGAAGCAAACATGTAAACTCCAACAAGACAGATTTTGTCTAGTGCCTATATATAATAGCGTCTACATATCTCAACAGGCGTCATTACGCTGACCTAGATTGGCATCATCAGTTAGGATCAAAAGAAGTATTAATGTATATTTGGCATCCTTGCTATCTTGGGGCAGTTATGGAATTCTGGCTATTTTTTGATAAAGTTTGGATCAATATCAATAATGACCATGAAATCGAAGCATGTAAAAATTATTGTGACATCAAGGTACCTGTGTATTGGGTTTTGATCTAGAAACCTATGAAGTACACCATAAGATCGTTGCAGATCATCAATATGATGTGTAAAATATTGACCTTTGTCAATCATAATCCTGCTCTAAATTTGCTATCAGAAATTATTAAAAATATATAACAAATATGGTGGCTTAATTTGAATATTTTATCTTGATGAGGTGTAGCAGTCTCTTTCCTCTTAAAGGACAATGGCACCATGATTAACTCCTCTTGAAGTCAGGACCGTGTTCATACTTGATAAATGATAATTATTTCTCTAGTGATGACAATGCACCTGCATATGGTCAACTGAATCAATGAAGTGGTCCAATAAATTCTACCTGTGGTTTCAGTCTCACTATGATCTACCTACTCTTATAACTCGAAGCATGGTTGATATAACTATTCAAATTGCAAGAGGGAATGGATCACAGCAATTCAAGGTCAAACCATTATGAAAACATGAACCTATCAGTCAAGGAAAGGTCCCTTTATATATGTAATCAACCCTTTCTATGTGTGATTTCATCTTATTTATAGTTGTCTATTCAACATTTCATTGGCTATGGTGATATGATTGTAACCTCTGTAAATTGATACTCTTGTTCACAATTAAGGATGTGAACAAGACATATGTAAAATATGGTTATCCCATCTTTTGAAAGGTTCAACAACACTTTCCGTCTATGTCAAAGGATACTTCAAACTTGAAGCATATAAATATTCAGCCATCCAGATTAAAGAAGAACCTCATCGATTCTTCAGCTTCCTAGAAGTCTGTTGCTACCTCATGTAAAGTCTCATTAAAAGCCAGAAAATCACTTGACTCATGTCATAAAAAAGGAGGTACACAATCCTCGACATAATGACCTAATGAATCTATTAATAATGGCTCAAATATATCCTTGATATTTGAAAGGATGCATGATTATAACGTTGGTTATTTTCTGACAAGGTCACCTTTTTATATATCCAGAAAGAGCTATTGTCAAGGCATATAATTGCATCTATGTGGTGCATTCTCTGTATCTTAAGATAAGGTTAAGGTACTTCTCATTGGTGATAGACTTGTTTGAAGAAAGATCATGGTTCATCAAGAATAATAGAGTGTTGTGGCTTTCAATGCGTAAGCCCTAACTAGTATTCAGATCTGTTGTATAAAAGATTTCAGACCTTGGTGCTAGAATTGTTGTCATGACTGTGTCATTTTCATGTTTCATGGCTTTGATATCAGATCTTCATCTTGGAAATTTTTTTGTGACTTTAATTCATTGTACTCTCTCTCTCTCTCTCTCTCTCTCTCTCTCTCTCTGTTGACCATTTGATGATTAATAATAAGAATATTTGATCAAGGGTTTTCTGCATCTTGGGGTTTTTCCCTAGCTTGTACCATATTCTCGTGTTCTAACTTCTATTATCCTAGCTTGTCTTCAAAATTTCTCATTTATGTTCTTTCATTAGTTACTACCATGTACTTTTTAATGTGATTGCTAATGGATTAATGGGTTCATGGTTGAATGAAGTAATTATACATAGCAAAGAACATGTTTCTCAAATTAACATGGTATTACAGCTTAGGTGAGGACAAGCCCAAGAAAGAGGGTAAGAAAAAACAATCACAAAGTGAAGTTTTGAAGATAAATCTCCATGGTCTCCTCCATATGCAAATCTGGGCACGTTTATTAGCTCTCTTCTCTGTAATATGATCATAGTCTCTCTCAGGAAAAGTAAGAGCTTAATAATTTTCCTTGAAGACTAAGCTATAGTTCTAAAGAAGACATCTAGTAGGCTTAAGGGTGTATATGCTAATGTGAATTGGATCTCTGTTCAGGGTTACTGGGAAAGCTCTTTCATTGACACAATTCGTTCTGCAACTCTTCATGATGTGATGGGAAAATCTTCGGATGACTGCAATTTAGAAATTTGCCATATATTTTAGATGATTACGATCTCATTCAATCTCATTCTTTGTATGATGCAATGTGACCTTGCTCTTGATGAAACAATATCTTATCTATGGTACCTATCACTATATTGATATTGTTTCTTGACTTTGTGTCATAGTTACGTATATGAATATTGGATAGTAATTTGCAGAGGTTTTTCATCCTTGAAAGAAGGTGAAGTTTTTTCCATTAATGAGGAAAAGTTAGCTTCTCTACGGGCTATGATTTTCTCCTATTTATTATTGGATTGAGCTCACTCCATTCAGGGCCGAGATATCGTTATGAGGAACTTGTTGTCTTGATCAGAGAATGAATGTAGAAGTTAATCTCCTTTTCTCTATACATATATTTCAAGAACAACCCTTAATTAAAACAATTTTCTAAAGCATTCCACATTGTAAATAAGTCAAAGACATTGTGAATTTGTGGACTCTTTGTCACAACAGGGCTTGAATGCTTGATTTGAGAAATACACTATTTTATTTACAAATCCTAGTCCATAATTTCCATCCAAATTTCTGAAGCATGCATCACTAGGTATGAGTTTTAAATTATAGTTTTTGATTGAAGAATAAAATTTTGTTCGGAGATTTTTATGACTACATTAAGGAGACACAGGAAGGTATTGTCACAATAAGCACAAAATATTATGATAGTTTGGTTTTGTCTCACCTCTATTATTCTTATAGCTGCAGTCGCCACTTTATTCCATGTCACAATCCTGAGCATGAATCTCTTGCAATCGAGGCCTGAGTTCAGTATAGGGATTTTTCATTATGGTACAAAGCTTCCTAAGAGAAGAATCAAATATGAAAGGGTAAGTCAAAGGATGAAAGTATGTTATCTAGTCCAATTCAAAGGAAATAAAATTCTTGACAACAATGGTGAAGTGTGGGACAATGAACAACATACCTTATAGTTTTGGCACTTATGGCATGCTTCTATAGTTAAGCTGAGATGTGTGCATTAACACTTGAAGGGAATAGTCTGGACTCTGGAGAATCGCCCTATCAATCATCTTAAGGAGGGTTTGTTGATTACTGATATCATCATGAAATATCCAGTTATGATTACAGTGGTAGATATTAAAACAAATCTCCAGTTTTTCACTTCAAGTTATTTAGAATATAATCATAAAGAAATTTTAGCATCTATGTCCTGAAAAGATTTATTTGGGAGTAGACCAGTTTGACTCCTCAGTAACATTGTAAAGAAATATCAAAAGAAATATTTCCTGACATTTCTTAGTCTTACTTCTTTACATCAATCTCCATGATACAATGCGGCCTATCTGTTAGCTATAACTTTTTTGCATTGTTCATGTGTACACAATCTATTAAAGTACCTTTGACCTTGAAATCTTGGATGAGGGATGAAGTATAATTGAAAAATTTATTTTCAAAGAAAAGTTACAATATCTTGGCATCCCATTGCTAGCCTCCGATCATGAAGTACAGAGGCAGATGTAATGACAAAGACACATGGGAGGATTTATAGTCAAAGATAGGGAAGTGCATCTTTATTGATCTATGATAGCAAGGAAGAGCCTCACCAACTAGTGGATGTATCTATATCTTTGTTTCTGGAGGAATCCAAAGAAAAATTGGATCAATAAAGAGAATTGGATCTGTATAGTTGAAATGGTGAATTACATGATAAAAAAATTATAGGGTTTGTAACATTTTGAGCCAGTAACACTACACTTTGATTCATCACCGAAGTTTCAAAATGTTTGATATTTGTGACCTTGGTGTGTAATCTTGGCATCCATTTCATACATCCTTCACCCCCATTGTCACACACTTCCATCTCTTTGTGAAAGAATAAGTTTCAGATCTAAAATGACTTATATTCCACACCTGGTCAATCATTTAAGAAACCATCCTTGTGAGAGTTAGTCAGAGTATATATATTCTCCAAGTCTGGACAGTATGATGAAAATTTCTAGTCTTCACTTGTGAAAGGATATTTTGATCATGATATTGTACATTATCTTAAAGGTGAGGTCATGGTTACTCTTCAAAATTCTGCTCATTCAAGTAAAGGCTAGAAAAGAAGAAGAATAGTGCTTCCATAGTTCTAAACATAATTTCTTAATTCAGAACTCCATCTGAAAGGAAGAGAAATCAAGACTCTTATCCCATTTCTATGCACAAAGTAACATGGTCAACTCATATATATTCATAGCCTAAAATTTAGTTGTGCCAACCTATAAAGATTTATTATTTACAATGAAAATATTTTTATTGAATAAGAATGTATAAAAACCTAAGGGTATTCACATCAGTGAATATTTTGTTACAAGGAAAGCTTCAGAAAATATTTTATATTGAAGTTTATCTTTAAGCCATGTAACACCTTCATTGACAAAAGTAGTCTTGTATAGTATTGACAAAGATATGTAGTTGACAGTGAAGTGTGGATCAACAGACTTGTGGGAACTTTTATTAATACACTTGGCAGGCATATTCAGTGACACATTTTACATGAGTAGACATATTTAGGGATTACTAAAGCACATCACGAGTTTTGAGGTCTTGATGTGTAGTTGGTTAGCTTTGCATCATTTGTTGATTATGAGCGTATGTATTTAGTAGCGGTGCTCATCTGAATAAGGCTTAAAGTAACTGACTGACTGGTTAGCCAACCATTGAGGGTATAATGGGTCCTTCTCTTACATACGCTTAAGAAGGAAGGAAGATAGGTGAAATTACTCCTATTACGCCTATGAATTATCACCTTGAAGTCAATTGGTCAGGTCAGTACCAGCTGCTCACCTTGAATGTGAAAGTAGTTCGTTCAACACAGGTAAGAAAATATGAATGTTATTTCAGGTCCCCATCTGAGCCTACCTCACCTGAGCCTGCCTGAAAAAGGTAGCCTGCCTAAAGAAGGTCCAGCTTTACAATCCAATTTGGTTTCAATTGGTATAAACACTATCACAAGGCAAGTAAATTAAGCAATCAGTAAGCTCTAGGTATCCCCCCAGGTCTATGTAGGATGCCTAGAATATGAAGGCCTACACTATAGAATATTTTGGTTGAAATACACGATCTCCTCGAAGAAGGATTGGACAACATTTGATGCATGGTATGCATTGCTTGGGTTCTCTCTAGACTATCCAGATTCTAGAATGTGGCTGAAGATGTTTACAACAGCAAGGGTCATGACTCTGAATCAGGGTAGCATAAGAAACCTTGAAATTGGAGTTTAATCAATAGTCATCTGATAATGCCCTAAAACCCTAAACCTTGGACTTCCTTAGTGTAATGAGAAAAAGAAAAATTTGGGTAAATTATTTCATGAAGGGGGCAGAGCAAAACCTTTTCCTGGAAGTTTCATATGCTTAATATTCTTAACCAACTAGTTCTCAACTTGGAAAGGATGTCGGTGGCTAAGATGCTTCCTTTGCTGCCTCTACAATTGGATCTCTAAGTGGTGGCTAAGATGCTTCCTTTTATGCCTCCTTTTCTACTTCCTTTTCTAAGATGCTTCCTTTTACTATTGGAAGAGAAATAATGTTAGAGAAGAAACTAGTCTATATTTCTTGGCACTAATCAATCTCCTGGAAGAAATGCCAAAAATTTGAGCTTACCTCATGCAGTTGAAGAAAATTCGACCCGCCAAAATTTAAAAAAAAAAGGCGGTACTATGGATTATTAGGGATTATGTGAAATATATAAATTCATTTAATTCTTGAAATTAGGCCATTCACAAATATTTGGGCATACACATGTGTAGAAGTCATGTTTATCATTTCCATGTATTAAAATTAAATTCATCCACTCTATAGTTTGTTTTTCCACAAATCATTCTCTTGATTATATTTATCTATTTCTATTAACCTCAATTACAAAAAAATAGTTCTATGGTTGAAGGACATTGCATTTCAAGATACCCAAAAAAAAACAATCAAATTTTTTTTGCATACTCTAATATAAACCTTTCCTCTAACTTCCTTTACACTAATTTTATTATTAAGTATGAATCAAAATTTCTTGGATAATTTTTTATCATAACAATTAATAAATTTAAAATACTGCAAGATTAGTACCAATTTGAAATGCCGGGGTATTAATTTTTAAGAACGCTACTTGTAGAAGAAGGTAATGAGCATGTTCTATACGAGGTTCATCTCTTAATTTTTAATTTTTTAATTTTAATTTTTAGTTTTTATTTTACAAATTTATATCTAAATAAGACTTAATTGGGCCAAAACAACTCTTTTATAGTCATAGTTTCCTAAAACTACATAAGATTTGATGTGTGATCACTTCGCTACTTGTCACATTCATAGGTAATGCCATACGAATTAAAGGATCATTAAGATTTTGGTGATTGCTAACCCATAATTTAGCCAAGTCCTTTAGGCTTTCCACCATATTATGTATTAACTTTGCAAGGTTTGGAATTTAAAACCTTGGATCTCAACATGAAACTAATGTTAACAATAATTAGAAATTTTTAGATTGAAATGATATACAAAATAAAAAGGATTTGTCAATGATTGAACAACTATTAATGTTGGGCTCCTCAGGTAGGGTGTTTTATTAGAGAAAGGGTGGAGGGCGTGTTTCTATTGTATCACCAGGCCACATCCTAGGGGACATGGCAACATTCCCCTATAAATATTTCAATGATATATACATGAGGCACGAGGGAAATTCATATCCCACCATCCTCTGATGCATACAAGGAATCCACCACCTGTTGCAACTACAATTTTATGGCCCTTGGTACAGTTATAAAGGATTACACATCCCACGAGGAAATTTTCATATCCTGGTAGGCCATCTCATTACAAGGAGGCATTAAAAAGGAATTCAATGATTATCATACAAAGCATGATTATAATGGCATCACTACAAGGAAAAGACCCTCTAGCGGATGTTTTTGAGGAACCCCACAGAAAAATACCCCATACATCCATTTCTAGCAGAGGTTACTAGAGGAGGTTGGCATGCGGAGGGTTTTGTAGATGTTTTCCGCTCGATGCGCTTATCATTAAACATCGCACCGGTGCTCTTGAAACTCGAAAGCACCGGTGCACACAAAACATTGGCGCATCGGACACCGTGCACTCCATACACACCCGCTCGGTGCATCGTACTATTGTAGAGTACCGGTACTTCATAACTCTTCCACGCTGGTGCATTATAAAACACCGCGCCAAAATCGAAACTACTCGGTGCAGTATTAAGAAACCACACTGGTGCATCATAAAACAATGCGCCAAAGCACAAACCAACCGGTGTTTTCGTAAGAAACAGAAATGGTGCACCTATAAACCGTGCGCACCAGAAAATGGTAAAATAAAGAAAAAAATTACGGCAAAAAACCCAGATTTTTCATTTTTTCAGTGCTCTTGAGCTCTCAATTACCGGTGCGCACTACCATAGAAAGCCCTGGTGCACACAAACCATTGGCACACCAGACACCATGCACGACGTACACACCTGCTTAGGGCATCCTGTTATGGTAATGCATCGGTTCTTCACAAATCTTCCATGTCAGTGCATCATAAAACACCGCACCAAAACATAAACGTGCTGGTGTGTTCTTATCAAAGAGCACTGGTGCGCCTATAAAACACACACACCGGAATAGCGTTAAAAAAAAAAAATTACAGCCAAAAAACCGGTGCTTTATGACTATTCTACACCGGTTCTTTACGAATATTCCGCCCTGGTGCATCATCAAAACATCGCACCAAAACTGAAACATCGTGGTGCAGTGTTAGGGAACAACCTCGGTGCATCATAAACAAAGCGCCAAATCTGACACCGCCTGGTGCGGTCGTACGTAAGCGTACCGGTGCACCTATAAAACCCCACACACCGGAACAGGGTTAAATTAAAAAAAAAAATTAAGGCCAAAAAACTGCATTTTTCACTTTCCTCAGTGCTCCAAAGGTCTCAAGCACCGATACCATTTCCCCTTCTCTGAGCCGCCCTGATATCAGTGCTCCCATTGCACCCATTACACGCATTGCTGCTATGCATTGGCCACCAATCTCCAGCTTGCATTTTGAAAAACGGTAGGCAAATTTTCTTTTGCAAATTCTACAACTAATATGCCTCCTCGACAGCGAAATGTACAGGTATTTTTCTAGTTTTTCCATAATTAATCTTTTTAGCGGATTAGAATTTGAAATAACCTTAAAAATAACCATTAAAAAAGAAAAAAAAATTGTCGCGCGGTGCGCCCGAGCCTTTCGGCTTGCACCCGTAAGCGGTGCTGCCTGTAAAATTTACACGCTGCACCACCACCGGTGCTAACGGTATCCGCACCGTTTTCGGGGTGGTATCAAAAGGCTCCCCGCATTATTTTAAATTAGAAAAATAAAATGCGGTGCGTTGATTTAACCAGGTGCACCATTGACCATGGGAATAGCAGTGGGGTGTGTTGACGGAATTATCCGGCCCGATGTCTGTCAACGCACCGCATTCGGCATTCTGAAAGGGTAAACGATGTGGCTGGGTAAAATATTGCACCGTTGACTATGTAATTGTCAGGAAGTTGGTACACTGACATGACTATATGCTCTAGGGCATATATTTCAGTCAATGCACCGCTATTCTGACATCAAATATAGTCAATGGTGCTTGAAAAAATTTCAGCTACACCAAGGCCAGTGCATTGTATTTTATTTGGGGCACCACCACTGGTGCGCTACAAATACAAGCCGCACCGGAACTGGTGCGTGACTGTTTTTGCGGTGAACCAACTGGTCTATTTTTTTTTTTTCAATATATATATATATATATATGTATATTCCTAAATACATGTTTGTTTTAACAAAAAAAATTATTTAATATGTCAATGATTCAGAGAGAAGAGGAGGAACAACAGCAACAACAGGCGGAACAGTATGACATGATTCGCCAGTGGGAGGCACGAGAGAGGGAGAGAGATGCATACCCTCACCCTATTACAGCAGATACCCAGGGGATACTAAGGTAGGTAGGCCTCCTCAATTTCTATGAGGAGGCTACTTCCTTAAAGTCCCATAGTGTGTTTTTGAGATATCTTATCCACAGGTGGAATGCCCACTGACAGGATTTCCAGGTTGGGCCTGACCAGTGGTACACACCCACTAAGGAGGCTATTTATTTTATTATAGGTCGATCGAGGAGAGGGGTGGATTTTCCCTCATTCCCAGAGGTTCCAGGTGGTTGTGTAGTAGGGAGTCAGTTAGTTTACTCCCAGAGATACATTGGATCACATGTATTGTCTCCTTTAGAGTTTCAGGTACCTGGAGGTCAGTTACGTATAGGTGCATTTGGTAGAAAGGATGTGTAGTGCCTCTCATTTATCATTTTGACCATTTCGCACAACACTAGTGACGGGCAATGCATTAGTTGATCGCTTTTATATTATGTTGATTCTTTAGTACAAGAGCCGTGACTTGTCAAGTGGTTTGCCATCTTTTTGCGGTAGTTTTGTATGGCCTTAGATAGATGTCGTGCTCATGCACAAGGTAGGGTCAACTTGCCTTTTGCTTCAGAGTTGTTTTTTTAATTTTTTGAGAGGTTTCCAGAGATGAGGCCTAGTTTTGTTCGACAGCCTCGTAGGCCGATGTTGGAGGCCTAGATGCACATGTGGGGGCAGATGATGCCCAAGAGGGGAGATACCATGTTTCCAACTAGGATATTGCATGATGCACTAGAATTACTAGCTAGTGTTGACGATCAACTGCATCCCTTCATTATGGCCCCATGTCCTTATGCTGGATTATATTGGTGAGGGTGTGCCACAATCATCTTCATAGATGATGAGCCGCCAGATGATAGAGGTAATATTACTATTTTATGTATATTTATTCTAACATGTTCTTTAACTTTTTTTTATTAAATTGTGTAATGAAATTGTCTAATTATTATTGTGTACTTGTATATATTTTGCAGACATTAGCTCTTTTGATGGCGAGGAGATGTCAAAACCACCACATGATCTAGCTGTGGATCCTGATGACGATCAGGATATGGCTGATGCCGAGGATCATGATCAGGATGAGGGAGGTGCAGAGAGACATCCTCTTGCTGGTGCACCGGTACTGCCTTTTTCTAGGCGTGGTCGACCTGAGACTAGATATAGGATGGAGTTGGGCAACCAACTCAGTGCATTTATTGTTGAGGCGGGCATCAGGCCTGCTCATTACAGAGACATACAGGCCGATGATAGGCTATTACGGATGTGGAGAGGCATGCTGCGTGACATGTATAGCCTGATGCGGCATGTCGTAGGAGCTACAACAACTGTTACGTGACTGAGGAGGACTGTTGCACGTTATAGGCATAGTCGAGCCGTGGCACGTGATGGACAGTCCGCGAGCAGTGGCTCATCATCTTAGTATCGTTCACCTTGCGCCGTGCCTGATGAGCATGAGGCTCCACTAGCAGCATCTAGCAGTCATCATGGAGATGAGGGCATTGGACCATCGACCACGTCCAGTCAGCAGCCTGCAACATCCATCAGTACTAGTCATGATCATGAGCAGGCTGGATGATCGACCATTGAGGCTGCACTACTGACTGAGCAAGACTCCACTACTACTGCTTATATTGATGTTGTACTACCACTAGCTGATGCATCCATCATTACTACTCATGATCATGAGCAGGCTCGACCGTCGACCGTCAAGGCTACACCATTTACTGAGAAGGCCTCCACTTGTACTTCTATTGATGTTGTACTATCACCAGCTGATCCATGACATTTGTATTACAGTTGTATATTTTTAACATTATTTAGTTATATATATATATGGTCCATGTATTTTATGTTCATGTTGCAATTGTACTTAATTTACACGTTGGTGATCATTATGATGTGCATATTGTTAGGTCATGTTAGATATGTTCATTTAATGTTTAGCTTGCAAATAGATGTGTATATGTGATAGCATGAGTTATTTGACATGAGATGTATATTTGATGTTTGTGTTGTGATGATGTTAATATATAATGTTAATTTGATGTTTGAATGTGTTTTTATGTCGAATATGATGTTTGTACGATGGTTATCATGATCGTGATGATGTTTATTAATTAATTTAATATTAAATGACCATGATATTTATTAAATATTATGTCGTGATTGTAATTTTAATTTTAATTTTAATTGTATGTAAAATTGTAAAATTGTATTTGTATTTGTAATTGTAATTTTAACTATAATTGTATGTAAAATATTTAATGTAAAATTTTTATTTTAATTGTAATTCTAATTGTATGTAAAATTCTAAAATTGTAATTGTATTTGTAATTGTAATTGTAAGTAAAATATTTGTAAAATTGTAATTGTAATTTTAAATGTAATTCTATGTAATATTGTAAATGCAATTCTATGTAAATGTAATTGTATGTAAAATTAAAATTAAAATTCTAATTGTAATTGTAATTGTATGGAAAATATTTGTAAAATTTTAATTGTATTAATGTAAAATGATTTTATTAAAATATTTAAATTTGTAAATTTGCAAATAATTGTAAAATAACAAATCTAGAATAATATGAATTTTTGTAACATAATAAATTTTAGAAAATAATGAAAATAAATTCATGTACTTTAGAATTATCATTATTTTATTATGATATTACATGAAAAAAAAAAAAACTTTATACAGTCCAATGCGCTTATCTTCATAACATGCACCGGTGCGTCATATTACTCAGACACATCAGTGCTTCACAACTCTTCCGCACCAGTCACGAATAAACACAAATGAAAAAGCACAACTCTATTTTCTTTAAGTGAAAAAAAAAGTGGCAATTTGAAAAATGGGCAGCAAAATATTTTCAAAAATCTAATTTCATAAAATAGTTCTTTAAATACTAAACACTTTTCCTTATTTCACTATTTTTGCTAAAATTTTCAGCCAGATATTTGCAGGAGAAAGACCTGGAGCAAGAGAGCACGAGGGCACTGTGGAGCAGCGAAATATGTTCGAACATAAGTATTTAGACAATCAGAAACCAAACCTTTGGTGATTCAAACACTGTATCATAGAATTTCAAACCATCTCGTGATTAAATTTGATTATTTTTTTTACTTTTTCTGCTGCTTTTTTACTTTTTCTACAGTTTTATCCATTTTTACCCTCAACCCTTCATTTTTTTGTTTTTTCCCTTTCTTCTCCTTGTTTCTATGATTTCAGAATTAGGGTTTTTCATTTTAGATTGACATCCAACCCACGGGACGACTTGCATAGTCAGATCCCAATCCATTTGGCCATTGCGTGAATTTTTGGAAAAAAAAGGATTTTTCTTTATCGGTGTGCCCTGCGTACCCTAGCGCACCAGTGCACTATATAATACAGCGCACCGCGCAAGTACTATGTAATAAAAAAATTGAAAACTATTTTTCTAAATTAGTGCGCCATATCTGAAATAGGGCACCAGTGCTCCATTTTACGAGGATAGCACCGTATGGTCTATTACACTATTTTTATTTATTTATAAATATATTAATGAATGATATGGTACAGGTTTCAGATTGATAAAGAAATTACTGACAAGAGATCAAGTAACAAAAATACTGATAATACATCAAGAAAAGCAAAAAAGGCCAGTTCTCTGTAAATTCTTTATAAAAAATATTATTTTTGAACTATATGTAAGTTTAACTAATATGTATTGTTTACTGTGTATAATGTAGAGCCACAAAATGACAAAGCTCGATATGATTATTTCTGATCTAGGACTAGAAGAGCGTAAAAGCTTAATGGAAAAATTGCAAAAGGATGAATCAGGTGAATGAAAAAATACTATCAATCCAATATGAGTTTCTTTTTTTAATTATCATTAATAATATACTAAAATTATTAGATAACATGTGTCAAAAAATCTATTAATTCACATCTGTTTAATGTTCTACAGGGACCAACAACTCAGAAAAGGAATGTTGTTCTAAGAAAAGAAAAAAAATAGAACATGCAAATGAAAATGAATTATCTCAGCTCGTGGTGTTGGAAGTTAAGGAAAAGCTTTATAAAAGTTTGAGGATCTAAAATGAGATGAATGTATGATTGTTTCCACTTACTGATACAAAATCAAATCCAATGATTCCAGGCCACCTGCAAATTTTATCTAAACTACGGAAGATTTTCCGAAATTAGAATTGACGTAGGACATGTCGGACTTTTAACAGCAAAAACCATGTAAAAAGAAGAATGAAAAATGCGCTCTTCCTTTAAATGTTTGTAGAATTATTATAAATATTTCCTAACCACATTTTCAGGAAGATTATGAAAATCTCAAAAGATGAACGAGCTGATATCAGAAATATGCCAGTAGGAATGTCCAAAAAGGTGTACAAGGAGATGGTCAAAGAAATGGACAAATTGCATCGCAGGAGGAGCCATCTCAACAACAACGTGCTTCAAATGTAATATGTAATCATTGAATTTTTCGATCATTAGGTACAATAAATAAACAATTTAGTATTAAATATTAATTTTCAAGTATTTTCTTGCAAAAAAGAAAAGAAAATGGAACCCATTCAGCACATAAAACAGGACGACAAGGAAGAAAAGGGTTGATATCTAAGTTTGTGAGTAATTGTTACTTCCTTATAACAACTTAACTAGATTTCATTTTTGTATTTTTAAAGTTGTTTTACAAAAATCATCATTGAATGTCTTCAAACAGGTGCTAACATACAAAGAAGAACCATCAGACGAATTGATTGAAATTGGGTTAAATATGGGTTGTGAGTATATGTTGGCATATCAGAAATTAATTGTGGAATTTGTAAGCATCTATCGATCTTGTTTTACTTAGCTTCGTCTATAATTAATAGAAAAAAATATCTTTTATATTAAATATATGATTTGTTATGGGGCATAAAATTTGCAGGAAATAAAGTATGGAACTGCGCCAATAGATGAAATTTTGAAAGATGACAGGTACATGGTTTTGAAAGAATGTGTATAATTTATGAGTCAATTGTTGCTATGGTACGTCATTTTTCTTTTCGATTTACATTGATGTATATTATTTAATATTTCAATTTTCATTATTCTCACCAATGTATATACACTTATTTCAATTTATTTTTATGTTTGTAGATGGAAGGTGAAGAAGAAGAAAACAATCAATGTCGTGAACAAAACATTCCTGAAAATAATCCAAGTCATGGAAGTAGCTCTAGCAGTGACAACAGTTCAAGCAAAGAATGATGATCACTATGTTTCGATATCAAAGCAAGGCGTTTTATTTTTTGAAATATATATGTTTGTGAAATCAGACATTTTGTTTAATGTAATAGACATTTTGTCCCAATTGAAAGACAAAGGGAGACCAATAACTGTCCCATTTTGTATGATAAAGTCTGTCTTATTCATATATATATATATTCGTAAAATATGTTTTAATTTATTCTATTGTGTTCTCCACTGTCGTTCTCAAATGCACTAATAACATTTTAATTCATATGAATATTGTTATAAGATATATATGTGTTTACTTTTGAAGAATAATGAATTTTAAAAAACCACAATAATTAGGATATGATATAACAAATCCAAACATCACATTCAAATGCATTAATAAAAATGTAATTAATATGAATATTGTTATAAGATGTGTCAAATTTTGATGAATAATGAATTTAAAACAATCACAATAATTGGACTGTCACAGGTTGATGTTTCTAAAAAATACAAAATGAAAATCGGTGCGTGTCGATAACTGTACATTAGTGCGTTTATGTGTCTATACGCACCGGTGCCATTGTACGATCTATGGGCACCGCACATATACCAATACTAGTTATAAATATTGGTGCGTTTATGTGATACTGCACACCGGGGCGTTTACGTATCTATAAGCACCGGTGCATTTTTATGATCTATGGGCACCACACGAATACCGATACCAGTTATAAGTCTCGGTGCCTTTTTATGATACAGCGCACCGGTGCATTTATATAAGTATACGCACCAGTGCGTTGATATGACCTATGGGCACCGCACAAATTCCAAGACAAATTAGAACGACCCCGTGCGTTGTATGACCAACACTATGCTCGGAGTGGTTTTACACCTAAACGTTCCATTGCGCTGGACTGAGACCGCCCCGGGGCGCCGTCTGCATGTACACACTGGTGCGTTAAATTCAGAGTAGTGCACCGATGAAAAAAATTCCATAATAACCTCCGACCGCCCATTTTTTTAGTTGTGTTGAATTTTCGTTAAAAGCTCCGCCAAAACCTCCGTAACCATAAACTGATGTTGTAGCAAATTTTTTTTTGACAATTTTGGCCAATTTTATAACACTAAAAACCTCCTTTATAACCTCCGCTAGAGGGTCTTTTCCTTGTAGTGCATGTGGATTAACTGGTATTTTGGGAATTATTATCATAATGGCTCCTTGCTTTTTTTCATGCTTCAGAGCTCTGTTATGGAGATAAAGAATTTTGATTTTGCTGGATGAAAGTTCATTCCATTTATTCCATCCATTTGTGGGTTAAATTTTCTCCCAACTCAGTTTGGTAGGCTAGTAGTATGTCCCTATGCTTGTTAAGGTTCAAGTTGGGGGAAGGTGTGTAGAAATAACAAGCAACTAGCCATTGTTTCCAATACCCCCCAACTTCTAATTTCAACTAGTGTTTCTCTTATTTCTTGTTTGGGTTGGTGATATATTGGGAAAAATTTATTTCTCCTTAGAAAATCCTTAAGGAAATGTTAATGAGTAGATATAATTATGCCTTACAACCAAATGATCGACGGTCAATTCTTCACATGAGAAGTTGTTGTGTTGATGAAACAAATTTTGAGGAGAAAGCGACAAGAATTCTCTCTCCAAATTGGGAAATCCTTAGAAATATTTTGAAAATGGGACATCTAAAGAGAATGTTTACAGTAAATAAAATAGAAACAATAGAAAATCATAGAAAAGCTATGACCAGTGAACTAACAGCTCTGTGCAACGACTAGGTACTTCAAATTCATCATTGCTTTATGGTTGACAAATTTTCAATGAAAGATGGGATGAGATGGCATCCAGGTGTAGAGCAAGCCAAACTCTCAAATATCTGACAGTTGGCAGCTCCAAAACATGAGTGAGACTCAAAAGGAAAGGGTTGCGCATCACCTACACAGCGCCTGCGCAGCACCTGCACAACACACTTTGTTTTGGGTATATCTCCCAAACCGTAACATATTTTTCAAAACTGAGAGAGGTTATATATGATAGTGTTGGGAAGAAAGAGCTCTCTTCATTTCTCCAAGTCCTTCCCCATCTTATCATAGGTTCTTACCTGACATTTCTTCTTGAAACCATATTGAACATAGTCAACCAAAATTAATGACCTAATTTGACCAGTGGAGTCACTGTGAAATTTCAATCTGTTGGATCCTTTGAACTTGGAGTCGCCATGTAAATGATTCAACATTTGGATGTCCAAATGTTGTTCACCATCAACAATTAGATTTGATATTTGTCATTCATAACCAGGGAAAATGTGACCGTTCGGTCCCCAGCAACGATGCCAATATCTTAACACTCCCTGATATCTACTAGGCTGGAAATACACTCAAGAAGGTAACCACTAACCACTTTTGGTTGGAGTACTGGTCTTTCACGACTTGAGGGGGATCCCTCACTAAAAATAAACTAGAGATTTGACAGTTATAAACCCACAGAGACTAGGTTTGTTGTAACTATTTCACAATTCATTATGTTGGGGGTAGGTAAATATTTATCTAAAGAGAATTTTTACAGTAAAGAAAATACATAAAATCATAGAAAAGCTGCCAGTGAACTAACAGCTTTGTGTAACGACTGGGTAGCACAAAGTCATATTTCCTTTATGGTTGACACCTATTAAATGAAAGCTGGGCTAAGATGGAATCCAAGTGTAAAGCAAGATGACCTCTCAAATCTCTGACATCTGGTAGCTCCAAAGCATGAGTGAGAATCAGTAAGCAAGGGTTGCACAACACCTGGCAGCACACTTTGTTTTGGGCATATCTCCCAAACCGTAACATATTTTTCAAAACTATGGGAGGTTATTTTATATGATAGTGTTGGGAAGAAAGACCTCTCTCCATCTCTCCAAATCCTTCCCCATATTCTCATAGGTGCATATCTGGCATTTTTTCTTGAACCCATATTGAACACAGTCAACCAAAATTAATGACCTTTGACCAATGGAGTCACTATGAAATTTCAATCTGTTGGATCCTTTGAACTCGGAGTCGCGATGTCAATGATTCAACATTTATATGTCCAAATTTTTTCACCATCAACAATTAGATTTGATCTTTGTCGTTCATACGTGGGGAAAATTTGACTGTTTAGTCCCTAGCAACAACACCAATGTGTTAACACTCCCTGATATCTACTAGGCTGGAAATAGACTCAAGAAGGTAACCACTAACTACTTTTGGTCGGGGTACTGGTATTTCCTGACTGGAGGGGGCTCCCTCACTAAAAATAAATTGGAGATTTGACAATTATAAACCCACAGAGACCAGGTTTGTTGTAACTATTTCACAATTCATTCTATTGGGGGTAGGTAAAGATTTATCTAAAGAGTGGTTACAGTAAAGAGGAATAGTTAAGTGTCACATTTACAAAAAAAGAGCGTTTAAGTGTATGCTAGAGGGATTAAGGACTATAAGGTTATTAACAGGGAAAAACTTCCACCTTGCCAACAAGGGGAAATTAACCCGATTGTAGGTCCCGACTAGACCTGCTCTTGTTTGGAATGGCTAATCCCAACAGGTTTTAAGGACTATTATAAGGGTTGGGGGAATAATGAGTTAGTGGTTAAGGGATTATGGATTATGGGGTTAGGGGTTAGGGGAATAGGGGATTAGGGGTGAGAGTTTTAGGGTTTAGGGGTTAGGAGAATAATGAGTTAGTGGTTAAGGGGTTAGGGATTGGGGGCTTAGGAGTTAGGGGATTTAGGCACATTTAGGGGTTAGGGGAATAATGAGTTAGTGGTTAAGGGATTAGGGATTGGGATTAGGGGAATAATGAGTTAGTGGTTAATGGTTTAGGGATTAGGGGGTTAAGGGTTAGGGGATTTAGGAGCATTTAGGGGTTAGGGGTCGAATAATGAGTTATTGATTAAGGGATTAGGGATTGGGTGCTTAGAGGTTAGGTGAATAATGAGTTAGTGGTTAAGGGATTAAGGATTAGGGATTATGGGGTTAAATGGGTTAGGGGTTGGGAATGAGGGTTTAAGGGGTTAGGGGTTAAGGGGTTAGAGGCTTAGAGTTTAGGGGGTTAAATGGGTTAGGGGTTCATAGGTTTAGGGGTTAGGGGATTTAGCAGTTGAGGATTTTAGGGGTTAGGGTTTAGCGGGTTAAATGGGTTAGGGTTTTATTGGTTTAGGTGGTTAAATGGGTTAGGGGTCAAGAATTAGGGTTTAATCGGTTAGGGGTTAAGGGTTTAAAGGTTTACGGTTTAGGGGGTTAAAGGGGTTAAATATCTGACAGCTAGTAGCTCCAAAACATGAGTGAGACTCAGTAGGCAAGGGTTGCGCAGCACCTGCGCAACACACTTTTTTTTGGGTTTATCTCAAGGACTGTAACATATTTTTCAAAATTGAAGGAGGTTATTTTATATGATAGTGTTGGGAAGAAATACCTCTTTCAATTTCTCCAAATCCTTCCCCATCTTCTCACAAAATTCTTTGCAAAACCATGGCTCAAAACAAGAAATTTACAAGCTACAAAAAATGAGCTTTAAAGATGAGGTGAGATCATCGTCGGTAGGAATGAATTTGATCACTTTATCTTGGAGAAAATCCCCTCCATGGTCATATCCCAACTCAGTTGGGACACCTTTTTGTTTGAGAGGTCTTTGGTTTAACAAAAATCAATTGGAGGGAAACATTTTGAGTTGAACCTTCTGATTGGATTTTTATCCTTAGATGGTTTTAGTGCAGGTTTGGATATTTGGTTCTTGCTCGCTATGTTTCTTGGAGAAACATATTTACAAAAGAGCTAGGAAATGAAATTACTGAAATTTCTAGGCTTAGGAAGCATATGAGGGGTGGAATATACAATAATTCCATCATTTCATAACTGGAGAAGCATCTACTTGGAGTGCAGGAAATTGTTACCAAGGATATTTCTTCTTCAAGTTTTTTTTTTTTTGATATTGCAAATGCAAGATCTACTAAGAAAGTGGTTCAACAACTTGGATTTTTAGGGATTAAAATTTTTTAAGGGAAGAATACTTTCCTAGAGATTGATTATAAAGTTTTTTTTTTTCACATCTTCCATTCAATGATTCTCTTTCTTTCAATCCACAGAAGAAATATTTGATTGAAGTTTGTGAACTCGTTAAATCATCCTTTGTTTTTGGATTAAATCCATATGAGGAATTTATTCATTCAATATCATCCATAGAAGGAATTTTCTGCCAAAATAAGGGAGTGAAAGAACCGGGAAAATTATTTAAGAATCTAATGGCCTTTCTATGTCATATGATCAATGATTTGCTATGATGGGATAGTCATAAACGAATCACACAAATGTGCACAAGGAACACGGGCGACGGTCACAACTTAGAATTTTTTATAAGGCCACCCTCACATGACCCGACCCAACCCAACCTGACACGCCCGAACGTGCTTCCCTGGGCACCCTCACATGACCCGACCCGACCTAACCCGCCTAAACGTGTTTCCCTGGGTGCCCTCACACGACCCGACCCAACCCGACCCGAACGCATTTCCTTAGGTGCCCTCACACAACCGGACCTGACTTGCACGAACACGTTTCCTTGGGTGCCCTCACACGACCCAACCCAAACCGACCCAACCAGCCCGAACATGTTTCCTTGGGCATCCTCACACGACCTGACCTGACCCAACATTCTCGAACACGTTTCCTCAAGCGCCCTCACATGACCTAACCCTCATGAACGTGTTTCCTTAGGCGCACTCACACGACTCGACTCGACCTGACCCGCTCGAACATATTTCCTTGGGCACCCTCACACCACCCGACCCGAACTTGTTTCCTTAGGTGCCCTCACATGCCCTAACCTGACCCACATGAATGTGTTTCCTTGGGAGCCCTCACACCACCCAACCCAAACCGACTCGGCCTGCCCGAACGTGTTTCCTTCAGCGCCCTCACACAACGTGACCTGACCCAACTTGCCCGAATGCGTTTCCTGGGTGCCCTCACACGACACGACCCGACTCGACTCGACCTACCCAAATGTGTTTCCTTGGGCACCATCACATAACACGACCCAACTCGACTCGCTCAAACGTGTTTCCTTGGGTTGCCTCAAGCAACCCGACCTGACCTGACCTGATCGAATGTGTTTTCCTAGGCGCCCTCACACGACATGACCCAACCCCACCTGACCCTCCCGAACGCATTTCCTTGGGAACCCTCACACGTCATGACCTGAGCTAACCCGCCCGAACGCGTTTCCTTGGCACGCCTCGCATGGCATGACCCAACCTGACTCGCTCGAACGTGTTTTCCCGGGTGCCCTCACACGAAAAAACTCGACCCGACTCACTCAAACACGTTTTCCTGGGCACCTTCACACAACACGACTCCCTTGGACGCATTTCCTTAGGCACCCTCACACGACACGACACAAGCCAACCTTCCTGAATGCATTTCCTCGGGCGCTCTCACATGGCACGACCTGACTCGACCCACCCGAACACGTTTTCTTGGGCACCCTCACATGACATGACCTGACCCAACCCAACCCAACCTGCCCGAATGCGTTTTCTTGGGCGCCCTCACACGACATGACCTGACACGAATCACTTGAACGTGTTTCCTTGGGCGGCCTCACATGACACGACCTGAACCGACCCAACCCAACTTGCCCGAAAACATTTCCTTGGGCGCCTTCACACGACCTGACCCAGATGCATTCATTGGGCGCCCTCACACGATCAGACCCGAATGCTTTTCATGTGGTTCCCTCACATGACATGACCCGACCCGCTCGAACAAAGGCACGAGGGAGAAAACGGAAAATGGATCGTACAAATGTGCATAAGGAATATGGGCGGTCACAAATAATTAGCATTTTTTATACAACCACACTCACACGACCCGACCTGACCCAATCCACCCGAATGTGTTTCCCTGGGTGCCCTCACACGACCCGACACAACCTGTCCTGGACACGTTCCTTAATGGGCCTCCTCACACTATCTGACCTGAATGATTTTCCTGTGGCACCCTCACACGAAATGACCCGACCCGCCCGAACGAAGGAAAACAGAAAATGGATCACACCCTCACACGACCTGACCTGAACCGACCCGGCCCACCCGAACGCGTTTCCTTGGGCGTGCTCACACAACCTAACCCTCACATAACATGGCACGACCTCAATCCTACCTGACCCGCCCGAATGCATTTCCTTGCCCTCACATGACCCGACCTGACCTGACCCAACCTGACATGACCTGAATTGACATGACCTGACCCTGAACTGACCCGGCCCTGAATCGACCCGACCTGACCCGACCCGACCCTGACCCGACCCAACCTCAAACGGTTTCGTCTCTTTTCTGACATTTTCAACATTTGGACACTTTCGTCGCTATTCTGACGTTTAGAGAAGGATCGTTTCTATTTCTAAATTTAGAGCGGGATCTTTGCTATTCCGATGTCCACACATTTTTGTTGCAAAACCGATGTTGATGAAAAAAGTCATTATTCCAACATTTGGATCCATGTCGTTGCTATTCCAACGTCCACACATTTTTGTCGCAAGTCCGACATTGGTGAAAAACGTCGTCATTCTAACATTTGGAGCCCTTTCGTCAATACTCTGATGTTTCGAGCATTGTGTCGCAATTCCGACACTTAATTCTGACACTTTTTGGTAGGATTAAAAAATTAAGAAAAAATTGGTAACTTTCCGACAATACGTCAAAAGTGTCAGAAAATTGACCATATGTACTAGTGTATGATTTGGTAGGGCTAGATACCAAGTCCAAATTTGGTCTATGGTTACCTCTTTAGTTTCCTTTCTCAACATTGGGAAACTAAGGAGCCCTAACAAGAGGCAAACCCAAGTGGTTCCATTCCCCTTGTCCGCTTGGAGACACATCCAGAAGCCATCCCATGGAACCGACCGAGTTGTTGAGTAAGAGGTTCATCTTCGTGAAGGTCACAACCAATTTAATGGTGAAGAGTCTTTTGAGCATCACATTATGCCCACATCTGGTGAGAAATATAAGGGATTTTTCTAGATTTTGGTTCATTTATTTTGTGATTTGACTTGTGGGCCTCTCGTACAGGACCCCTACGACTTGCGCAGTCTGGCACAATAAGGAGGCTAATTTTTCTGTCCAGATATTCACCTCGAGGCATTCTTGCATGAAGGAATGAGCTTCTTTGGCCAATTTGGATGCCTCATTCAGAAACTAGATGTTTGTACTTTATAACAAGACAACATTCAGTTCCTCATGTTTTTTCTTTCGAAGTGACTTGGGGCAATGGATTTCAAGTCAATTTTCTACTGTCCTTGAGTTGAGTTGTCTTCTTCTTTCTGTCTTTTTGATATCTTTTTCATTCCTTTTTTAAAGGTAGCAAAGGGATTTTCTGGATCCTAGCTGGCTATGAAATTTATTCCATTTCTGGTGGATTCTTTCTTCCCATGCAAAAATTTCCTTCAACATTTCTTTTGCTACAGAGGGTAGTTCAACGGGACAACTTCATTAAGCTTGTTCTTTTGCATAGGGAAGCTCAATGGGACACTATGGTAGCTCTTTCTTGGAATCTGTAACTACTTGGATGGGTTCATTAGGGGAATTTTGGGGTATAAAATGGGCCTCCTAAGGAAATAATAAGGTAATAGTGGAAATAATAAAGTAAGATTTGATGACATCATCAAATTTTTCATGTATTTCTCATTTTTCGCATAGCAGGGTCCATCGAAAGTATGCAACATGGGTACTAATTGGATGAGGAATTAAATTTTGCATCAAATGAGTGCTATCGCTCGAAATTTGAGTAAAAAATTTGGGAGATAAGTTGAAAATACGAGTTGAAAAGCAGTTTTATTATTTTATTATTTTTTAATTAAAAAATGGTGAATCATCCCCCATGGTTGACATCATCATCTTGTATCCTATTGGTTCTTATAAATTTTATATTGGTTTTACATTTTTTTTAGGAGGTCCATTTTAGACCTCAAAAATCCCCTAATTGAAGATCAGTTGGACTTTCTCATTAGGATGTTGTCTTATTTTTAAAAGATCTTAAAGTCTCACTTTTGGTTGTTTTCTAGTATGAGACTCCTACATGCTAAAATGGGAGATTAGGAGGTTTAATGGTCACCCTTTTTTCCTTTTGTTAGGTTTGTATTATTTAATTTTTTTTTCTGGTTTGGACATGGAAAAGCAAGGTGAAAATGTTTGAGGCAACTTCTACACGCAAAAGAAATTTTTGGAGTCTAGACTCCAGAGGTTGCTCCTATATGTAATTCATAATTTGTTGTACTGAGGTTGTAAAGGGTTTCTTTAGGTCCAATTCCATAAACAACCTTGAATTATGTAGTTATTGTGGTTGGCATTAAGAGTTTGTGTCAATTTTAGTTAACGATGGTATGTTCTATGCCTAGAGAAATTTACTTCAATATTTCTTATTAACCCAATTCAAATTCTTTTTTAGAAATCACATTAAAATTGACAATAAATGTTGATAGAACATAAATAAATAACCAGAAGACAAGCCAATAAAAGAGGACACAATAATTTTGTGGATACCAGGGAAAAACACCAATGTGGGGAAAACCCTTTGATCAAATCTTCTTATTATTCTTCAAATTCAATAGAGAGAGAAAGTATAATTTGCAGCAGTCAACAAGATGCCCTAGCAAGCAAATTCAACATTGGTCAAACTAACAATATGCCTCCTAATGGAGCTCAGTCAAACCCAGTCAAACTAGGCCTCAAGGAATAGTCAAAATCAGCCCAAGACAGTTCACAAATTCTTTGTCAAAATTGGTCAAAGCTATGGTCAAAGTTGCAGTCAAACAGCCCAAAAATTATTGATTTTCATGCCGCCAAAATCATATTCCTAAACTTGGATTCTATCCCAAAAATCGAATTCAAAATATGTAAGCTAACCCAAGTTCAACGCTGCTGCAGAAACCCTTAAACAATCCAAAAATCATAGCTTCCCTTGCACATGTGGAGAGGAGAGAGAATGTTTTCTAATGCTATACAAACCAATGAGAAGGAGAGAGAATGTGAGATGAGATGATGTCCAAATGAAGTTTGAGTCTCACCTTTTTATATCCATCAATGCAGGTGGGTGACACATCTTTTGGGGCTTGTGAGCCTACATTAAAATTCTGGTCGACCTTGACAATTGTACATGTGAAAGAAAATAAATTTAAAATCCAACTTTTGCTCATCCAAACAAGTTAATCATTAGAACAATATTGCACCTCTCCGAAATTGGAATCCAACAAAAATATCATCTCCATCATATGAGTAGTGAAAATTGGATTTTTTCCTTAGTTTCCAAATTTAACACTCCCTCTCAACTAGGGAAAACTCCACCTGTCAATCCAAATGTCAACCTGTGCAATCATGTCATCTAGTACCATCATGTACCATCATATATCAGCCTGTCATCCTGGTGTCTCTGTACTCTGTCGACTTTTCTCTGTTGTATGAAGAAATAATTAAGAGGATTTGATCGAGAGTGAGTCACAAGACCTTGCCACTCTCCACTGACCCGAGCTTGTTAGTTTAGAGGTAAAAACCTCAACCAGACTTGATATGAGATCAATTTTTTGGACACAACCCATCCTAGACATAGAGAGTATGAAAATAGACAATACGTCCATCAATAATGCTATGGTCTCTCTCCTCATTTCCCAACTCATTGGACAGATGAGAGGTACTTCCCATGAGTCCTGGACTACATGGGTAGGATGTATGTGGGGCATAGATTAAGAGAAGACATTTGATGAGCTTTAGGAAGCACTTCCCACGCTTATGCCTTCTCATAGAATGGCATGTTTGCAGACAAGCCAGGTGTCATGCAATGAAACTGAAGACCTACGGCGAAAGAAGCACATTTTTACCACCCATATGAAGTTGTGGGTGGATGAAGCAATGAAGCTCTCACAGGAACTAGATGTTGTTGTAAAGAACCTGAGCCAGACATGCCAGAGCATCAACCTTGCAGTAGAAGGGCTTACCTCTTAGAAGTTGGTTGACACGGCTCAGAGTGCTGCTGATCAAAGCGAGGGCGTCCTTGCGACCTTTACCACCGCCATCGAGGAGCTACGGATGAAGATGAAGACCCCAATGCCTTTGTGACTCGGGACAAGTCACAAGATTGTGTTGGGGGACTGTTGGAGCAGGGTCCCTTAGGACCACATTTTTGGGATTAAATAATATTATTTTTGTAGTTTTGAGTTGTGTCCGCTAAGCAATGCAGAGTGAAGGGGCTTTGGGGAGGTTCAAAGTTCCTTCATGAGTTGTAATGGGTTAAAGGGTAAATCTAGGAGTCTCAAACCATGGTTTAAGGACCTTAGTATGAACACAGGCTAAGGTATAAGTAGAAGTCTATAACGAGTTGGATAAGGAAGTTTTAGGTAAGTTTTAATGAATGTTGATGATAGATCTCTGAAGTAAGATTGTGTCTAAAAGGCTCCTGCTGGCTATGTGCACTATTGGGTATGTGTTATACTATTTCCATGACTAGTCATGCATGGGGGGGCATTATTCTGTCCTGTACTTTGCGCTAGGAGCAGCAGGGGGGTCACAGGGGGGGGTGGCAGCCCCCCCTGTTCGGGGTCCGGGGTAGCGCCCTGGGGAAAAAAATTTGGTCCTTATTTTTCGGTGGGCGGACCCGCCATTGTTTTGTGCATGGGTTTGCACATGGTTTTGGGGCATGATGGTTTTCGGCCCTTGGTATTTTGTAGATCCGTTCAAGGGAACTATGGTTATGTTCTAATCCAGGGTTAATGGATTGGGGTTTATGTATGCTTTGGCATGTATATATATGTGTTGTAACACTAAAATGAATATAATGAAAAATCAAGTTGGTTGTCCTGATTTGGGATCTAGGGGAAAATCTTTGTGTATATCTGTTTTATGTTTTTATGTTCTCACTATTGTTTATTTTCTGTTTTAAGACTCCTTTGCAGATAATTTCTGTTAAGGGTTACAACCTACATGCACGGAGACCTTAGTATGGTTGTGTGTATACCCCGTTGGTTGCGTGTGCAAGTAGATCTAATGAATTGTAAGGGTTTCGTGGATTGTAAGAGGTTTATGAGAACATATACTGAATAAAGATCTATTTTGGGTAACTTTGAGTACTAAATGCATCTGTAATATATTTCTATGATCTGTTTCTGCGTATGATTTTTGTTTCATGCTTATGATTTATGTTACCTATGATTGGATCAATTGCGTACCTATTTTACTGTTGACATAAGTGTTAATTGTATAGATCTATTGTTGTAAGGGATGAATATCACATTGTTAGAACAATTAAGGGGATTGTGGATCTTCTAGTTGTGCCTGCACATGGTTAACTTGTGTAAATTGACCTAGGGTTTCTGGTGCACAAGACAGTATGCTAATAAGTATATCTGAGGCCACCCACTTCATTTAATTGTCTCTCAGGGTGTGGAAACCTGGTTCGAGCACCCCCCCATACTGCTTCAGGTGAGACTTTGTCCTGCACAAGTAGGTCACTTAATCAACCAAGGCATAGAGCGTATGAACCTACCTCTAGGTCCTTTGAAGAACCTCCTTTCTGCTTGATAATATGACACAAATTGATCAGCTGCAAACTCTGTCACAAATCCACCCAGAATATTATCAACCCAATGGTCTACAGTCAGAGAAATGATGTTATCAACCTTTTCTAACTGTTGGATCAACTCAGGTGACCACTGAGTGATGTTATCATCCTTCCAGCTGGTCTGAAACTTACCTAACCTTAGCAGACACTCCAGTAATTCATGGGCAAAGGTCATAAAGAAAAATCCCTAAACCTCTGTGAAAATATACTTTTGTTTCCAATCTTCAGTAGACAACTTATTACTTCTATTTTCTTTGATGGTGAATTCTTGTATATTTTTCTCAAACTAGTCTTCTAGTTCAGTTTTTTATTGCTCCACATCACCTAATCTCTCTCAAAATGATCCCTGTCCCAGCAACGGAACCATTTTTTGGCTTGAGGGGTACTGACCCAAGTTCATATTTCGTGCATAACCAACAAAACCTTCTTACAAGTCGCCCTTTCGGTAATGAACTACTTGTGCAGGCCAAAGTCTCACCTAAAGCAGTATGGGGGGGGTTGCTGAGAGAGAATTAAATGAAGTGGGTGGCCTTAGATCTAATTATTAACAGAATGTCTTGCGCACGAAAAACCCTAGGTAAATTTACACAGGTGTTGTAATATACAACAACTCCCCATTATCTAAGTAAAATAGGTTAGAAAAGATAATGGAGACCCTTTTAAAAGAATTTAGGTTAATATTTGTTTTAGAAATAAAACTTAATGGTAAGTTTTACTATTAGATTAAGCTTTATAAAATAAATAAAACACCTAAAAATAACCCTCAAACCAAAAAAGGCACATAAGCGGGGGAGAATATCGACAAAATCGCTAAATTGCGAAACTTTGAACTTGCGAAATGCTAAAATGCGAAATGTCGACACACGAAATAGCGAAGCCGTCACTTGGAAGACGCCGATGTCGCAAACCGTCATCTGACGGGTGCCGATATCGCATCTCGTCTTAAACATCACAATGTCACACATCAAAGTTTCGGAGATTGCCCTGAACATCATAAGTCGCCAAAGATCAAAATCGCCGATCAATATCTTTCAATATAATGACATCTGTCACTATCACACGAACCTATGCTTGTCAATTAAATGTTAATTTAGGTGTTTTATGATCTCAAGGTGTGTAATTGATTTGTAATAATTTCAAATATTAATATCATATATGTCCCATATGCATGAGTTAAGTTGACAGAACAATTAATATTGTTCGAAGTGATTTTAGCTTATCTTCTTTGGTTTTTATTTCAACAGGGTAAGTCCAAACACTTAGGTATAAAAGGATGTCAAGGCTGATTAAAGCATGAAGGAAATTTGCCACCCCATCACTCCCAGTCATTCAGCAAAAGGAAAACAGCGAAATGGCTCCCCTGATCTCGCATACTACATGCAACCCAGAAATTGGTTCTATGAGTTGGGAAGGGATCTATCAATTGTTCGAGAACAAGAATCCACAAGTAATTATCGACAGAAAAATTGTGGCGAATGATACTCTGTCCAATGGTTCTGAATCTTGGATAGACACAACCAATTATTTTCTTCATAGAATTGTGGCTTGTCCTAAAATGCTTCCATACACTGACTTAGTGAAATGGGTGTTAGAAAACATGGATATCAAAGATAGACAATTTGTTACTCGAAGTATAACTGTCATTGGTTCACTCAAGCTGTTGGATCTCAAGAAAATTTATAAACTAACAAAACCCTAGAAGAGATATGACGCCCAATTCGTGCAAGAGTTCATGTGCGAGAACGACCATCCTGGGACTGTGATTAGAGAATTCATAAATGATCCTAACTAGCACAAGCACACCGATAAGGGTATGTATTCATTCGTCTCTCTCAAAAGCCCATTATCTCAAATAGCTACAATGATGTTTCATCTCTTTGGATCTGTAAATATGACCAAATTTAAAGAAAATTGGACACCCTTGATAGAAGAAGCCTCTGATGGCTATATTCTCGTTTGGGCTACCATTATTTCTAATAATTTGATCAAATTTATTATGGCCTATATAGAAAATGGAAATGCCCCAACCCATGCAGTCTCTTCTTTTTATATGAGCTCCTATGTCTTAGACGCAATCTGTTTTTCCTTTGAATTTTCATCACTAGGATGGAAATGGACCAGAGAAGTAAAAACCCCTATTTTTGTACAGTTAGATTTCTTATGGGAGTCAAAATATCATTCTCACATGTTTAAAACATGCAATGTTACAATGCTCCCAATATTTAAAGTTATTTTCTAAAGAAAAATCACTAGAGGCATCCCCGAAGCCAATAAGAGTCTAAAGTCTATAGGTAGGTGGTTCGGTGAAGAGAATTTTACATACATTCGTGTTTTATGAAGTTATGCCAATCCTCATGTCCTAACCTTGTATATAGCAGATAGTTAGCTAAAGAAATCACTTATGAAACAGTTGGTCATGGTTAAACCCAAACCCTCCAAGATGCCAAGACAACCATTTGTCCAACTTTTCCTTTTTCCTGTGGTTTGTATTCCCTAGACAATTTCAAGCATGTCTGTCTTAAAATTTATCGATTAAAACCTTGTAACATTCCTGTGTTGCCTAATAGAAATTATGATCCCCAAGGTATTTCTAGAGAGATAATGAATTCAGTCACGCTGAGAGAATTTTCAGGTGAGCCTCACAAATTTGATGATATGTTTGAATCAATTCATGAATTTTCAACAATTCAGCATAAAAAAAATGAAATTCTCAGTCTAGAAGATACAGAAAGATTCAAAGTGTATCGGGAAAAGAGAAATGCTCATTTACCAGATTATTTGTATCACATACCAAAGCCGAAGGCAGAACAAATTATAATTTCTACAGCTACTCAATTACCAATACTAGTTCAAGAAAAAACAAAATTTTAATGTTCAACAGGATGATAGATTCATCCAAAATTGGGTAGAATTTTAGAAAGCTATTAGAAACTGATACCCCTGCCATTCAAAATTTCATTCAGTCAGAAACCATGCCTATGGTAGGTGCTTCAAGTTCCATGAATCATATAGGAGAATCAAGTATGCTGCATGTCTCTACTGATATAGATAACTCCCATAATCAAGAAGAAATTAGAGAAACCTCATCTACTGTAGAG
This sequence comes from Pinus albicaulis, assembly GCA_034641835.2. Lineage (NCBI taxonomy): Eukaryota > Viridiplantae > Streptophyta > Pinopsida > Pinales > Pinaceae > Pinus > Pinus albicaulis. The sequence continues at coordinate 31,754 of JAXQQM020066004.1, forward strand.
GTTTCCAAGATGATTCTTGAACAGAATCAGATTCAAGGAAGTAATAATTCAGAGGAAAAACTAGAGGAGACACTAGCCCAAGATATGGAAATTATTTTGGCATTTCCGACTATTAAAATAGCCTTAAAATTTGAAGAGATACCACCACTGGATGTGTTTTATAGCCCGAAGCACAAAGTTGTCGTGACAAGGTCAAAGAAGAAACGAAAAATAGAAGAATCTCCTAAGCTGCCTATAGATTCGATGTTAATGCGAGTCCTTTGGAAAGGAACTCAACTATCTCCAGGAACATAGCTTAATAGATTATTACAATTTGCAGGAGCTTACACAAGTGCAACAATTGACAAGGCAGCCAAGGTTGATTAATTGATTTTATAAAAGGACCAAAACATTGCTCATTTGGAGCAAGTTTTCTCTGAAGAAAAGAAAATAATCAAGCAGGAGCTTTAGACATATATTAATGATCTACAGCAATAGTTTGAAGGTCTCAAACTCAAACTGGAAAATGAAATTAAGGAAAAAGATCAAGTAATTCATCAAATGCAATAGAATATTGAAAATCTCCAAGAGAATCCTGAGATCAGTGAAGTAAAGAAGGAAGAAACTGATTTGGAAGCATTACTGGAAACTCAACAAACATTTTTCTATCATAAGTACATTCAAATTCAGGAGCAAGTCAAGACCAATGACTAATTAGTTACTCAAATTTATAATGTGAGAACTTATTTTGAAGAGATTGATGACAATGTGTCAAAATACATTGATTGGCAAGATATTTTACAGGGTAGAGCGGTTGATCTTCCCCGTCTATAAGAATCAATCAAAGATATAATATTTGGAGATTGGGATATTGAAATGAAGAGTGTTGAATTAGCAATTATTAGAGCTAAAAATTTATCCTCTAACATCACCGAATATATAAAATATTATCTTCTACAAGCCAATTTGATTCATGAAGCATCAAAAGACACTTTGTCCGAGATTAGTTTCCTAAAAAAATCTGGAAAGAGACGTCAAATAGAAAAGCTCTTGACATTGAAAATATGACAAGATTAAACATGGAGATTTACTGGTACTTGTTGATAAAACCTCATAATCAATTGATAATATTGAGGTGCCTCTCCAATGCAGTAGCTCAGCTTCTTCCGACACTCAATAATGCAGTATTCACGGGCCAGATAAGAATGCAGCCAATTCACCCCCCCCAGCTCAAATACATTATCAAAGCATGCCAGCTCAAGGACCAACTAGACAATGAATTGAGGAAATAGTCATATACTGTTATAACTTATGAATTATATTTTCCTAGTTTATAGTTATATAATTTAGAGTAATATTAGAAGACTTCTTTTACAAGTCTTCTATTTTTGTAATATTAAGTAGTATTTAAACCCCTTTCATGCATTTAGAAAGGGGTCCAGAATTTTGAGAAGATTTCTTTTGGAACTCACACTACTGTTTGAACAGAAGTTATCTGATTGAAAATCTAAACCTTTGAAGCTATCTTTTCCTATCTAAAGCTATGATTCAGCGGGTACTATTATCTATGTATTAATTGTTTTATGTTTCTGAGTTTGTAGCAAACTTATTATTTTTATTAGTTTCATTCTGACAAATCATTGAAGTGATATATATTCTTATTACTATTGATATAATGTATTGAACAATATGATGTTAGATGTGAGACTTAGATATATTTTATTTGATTATTGTTTTTCATCAATTAAATCAATTAAATTGATTTAATTTCTTAAATGAGCTTATATTCATTAAATATGCAATGGTATATATTATTTCATGCTTTTGAAATATTATGCCTTAATCATATATCATAATCCAATCCCGGGAAATAGTTAGAATAGTTTTAATTTATGTTATCATTAGAATAAATCACCCTGTTAATGTTGATTTCATTTCTCTTGTTATATAAACTCATTTTATACAGGAAACTAGTCCCTTTATTCCTAATCAAACCCACCATTTTCAACAGAAAAGGAGTTGCTTTAAGCTCTTGATCGGGTGGAATCCCTAATGTTAAGGAAGTCACTTTCCAGCCTTCAACATTTTTAGCTCTAGAAGAAGGGCATTCGACTATGTATGGCATATAAACCTAAATCTCAATTGAAAATCCAACGTAATTGTCAATTTCCCTCCAAAGCTTCTACAACTTTTAGATCTCATTCACTATCTCCAGGTCATAAGTCTAAATTTGTAGAGCCATTTATTGCATCTCCTAAAACATTACCTCCTATACCTTCTTCAGATCATATTCCCGAGTCTCCCGAAGTTTAGTCTTTGATTGAAAGGTTAGAACAAATATCTATATCTCCAGGTAAGACAACCAATCCAAAAATTTCTAAAGAAAGTATTACATCCAAGTTTAGAGGTACTGGTGTGTTAACCCGATCACAAAGTGAAAAACTTGGGATAACTCCTTTCGAGTTTCCTATTTTATCTCATCATAAAAAAGCTACCACATCAGCTTCTCAATCAAGTATTAGTGAGATCACATCATCTTCATCTCCATTTAATCCCACCTTCTCCTCTAATCAACCCATTTCTAATCAAACAATTAGTTTTTCTATAAGAATTACTAGTATAGTAGTTATTTTATCACCATCCATATCTTCCTTTGGACGTACTATCTCATCTTCGCAACCAACAAGTCAAGCAATGGCCAACTTACCATGGGTCAATCTGGGTGCTGTTCAAATGGTAAATTTAAATCCTATCCCAGATCATCCAGAAAAATGGTTACCAAAGTATAATCATGATGATGGTCTTCCTGCTGAAGAACATCTAAATAATTTTATGATAGCCATGAATCTTAATGGCGTTGAGCATGAAGATGTTGCAGTTAGATTGTTTCCATATACTTTCCTAGGATCTGCAAGATCCTGGTATTTTTCCCTCCCTTCAGGTTCTATAGGCAATTGGAATACTTTTCAAGAATTATTCCTTGCTAAATTTGGTGATGATAGGAAAATTGTGTCATTAATCAATGATCTTTCTAATTTAAAAGCTAATATAGGTGAAAAGATCAAAGACTTCAACTCCAGATTTAACAAGTTATTAAATAAAATCCTAGCTACCTCTAAACCTGGATTGGATGTACAAATAGAATGGTACATATCTTCTCTGCCTTCTAATATAGCAATTTTTGTAGATAGAGCTAATAAAGTCACTCTTTTAGAAAACATGAAAGAAGCCTTGTCTGTTGAGAGAAGAATTGTTGCTTTAGAAAAGAAAACCAAGCTTGAAGATAAAAGATCTAAAAAGGTAGCATTCAAAGATGAGTCAAAGAATAAAACTCCTAAAGATACTTTTGATTCTTAGCGGATTTAAAAAATTTCTTAAAACCATGTCTAATGATATGGTTGAAATAAAAAAGAAAGTTGTTGAGACCTCTACCGAGAAAAGCCTTTAGATCATTTAGAAAAAAATCAATATTCTATTTCTCAACCTCCCAACGTTATTTCTAATGTTGAATCCGATCAAGAAGAAGAAGAGGAAGAAAATGTAGTTTACTGCTGATGAATCCCAAGATGAAGAAATTTTTTGAATTACATGGATTATGGGATTTCGTTTTACCTTCCTCTCGATGAAGAGACGAAAGCCCGAAACCATGCTCAGTTAGCACTAGAAGTAGGAATTCTATAGAACCAACAAAAAATCCCCACTTCTATTGCTAAGGATAAAAGCCGTCAATAAGAAATCTCTAGTCAAACCATCTCGACGAGTTACTATTGATTCCCAGACCGAGTTAAATCTTCACCCAATCCTCAATCTAAAACTTTGGTATATACGATACTATCATGTATGATATAATCGTGGAATCTATGAAGAAGATTAAAGCCAATATTTATCTTTATGAAGTTAGAGAATTAAAACAACAACAAAATTTTTTAATGAAAGAGTTGAATGCAAGTGACAACATCTCCTCTTCCTCCAACCGTTGTTGCTAAAGATGCTAATGGAATAGGGAAACCTCCGATTGATAATTCAAACAATTTTAATGCTTCAAACTCTATTTTGATTGGTGATAGATCTAATTCTCATACTCCTATTCTTTTGACTTTCGAAATCTACAATAGAAATGTTCATAGCTTGTTTGATTGATTTAGGGGCTTCATCCAATATAATGTCATATTCAATTTGTGAAAAGTTAAATATTGCACCTCATAATTCATCGGTTAGTATAGTACAATTGGATAGAACAAAATTTAAAGTCTTAAGAGATATCATCTCGGTAAGTATTAGATTGTCATCAAATCCAAAAGTCGCTCAGATTATTGATATATTGATTGCATAAATCCTTGAATTTTACGAGTCTAGTTCTTAGTCGAGATTGGTCCGAAAAATTACATGGATATTTTGCAATAGACTGAGTCTCATATGTGGCTCCCATATAATGGAAAGCCAAACCAAATCATAGTCGATCGCGAAAAACATGTGAAGTACTCGACCACGGATCTTGGAGAAGAAAATGAGCCCATAGCATTTAACAATAACACTTTGGGAAATTATTACGTAGATTCATCCTTAAGAAATTTCAATGCGCAAATTTCACCCTCGTTCGATTAAATCTGTTAAATTACAATTTGAAATTTTTTTCTCAAAATGATTCCATTAGATGCTTCAATTTCAAAAAGAAACCATAGTTAAATCTCCATTTTAGAAGCTTTATTTTGACTGGATCAAGATCCAATGATAGAGCGAGAGCAGGATGTGCACTTATTAGTCCAAAAGGTGGGAAAACCATGTTAGCTTGTAGGCTATAATTTGAATGCATTAAAAATATTGTTGAATATGAGGCATTGGTTCAAGGTCTTTGAAAAGCAATTAGTCTTGATATACAATATATTAAGGTTCTTGGAGATTCAGAGATTGTGGTAAGACAAGTTTGAAATACCATTCAATGTCTCTCAATTCACTTAAAACATTACCAATCTTTGATTCAGGACCTCACATCTCATTTTATTGCATTCAATATCTCTCCTATCCCTAGATTACAGAATGCCGACTAGACCTTTTGGCTAATTTTTTCCTCCAAGCTTATTCCACTTTGAATATTTTATCCCTAATAGATTCTCTATTAAATTAATTTTCCGACCATCTATACTAGATAATGTCACTAGTTGGCGGGTTTTTAATGATGATAGTGATATTTTAAATTTTATTACTTCGAGAAAACATATGATGATCAAATTATGGATGAAGATGTACACGATAATAAAATCGAGCAACAAACCGATAAGAATATTTTGCCAAAATCCGTAGTCAAGTTTGAAGATTTAAATGATTTAAAAGATAGATTCAAGAAAGTCAACAATTCTAAGCTACAAAGTTCCACTTTAAGGCATGGATTAGTTAACTTAGGATCTACTTGAGTTACATCAATATATAAATCTAGGGCTTAGCCTTTCATTGGAAGAAAGAAATGCATTCATTTCATTACTGAAAAAGATACAAATATATTTTTTGCATGGGATTACCAAGAGCTTAAAACATATGACCCAACGATCATTCAACATACTATTCCTATGGTACTGATGTTAAACCTATTTAGCAAAAGCTCAGGAAAATTCATTTGAACGTGGAAACTCAAATAAAAAAATGAATTAAATAAATTATTTAAAGCCAAGATCATTTTTTCCTGTTACACATTCAAAATCGAGTTTCTAATTTAGTACTTGTTAGGAAAAAGAATGGAGATATTCAGCTTTTGTATTGATTTGGAATTTGAACAAAGCATGTCAAAAGGATAAATTTCTTTTCCATCAATGGAGAAAAATCTTACAATCGGTAGCAAGTTCCGAATTAATGTCTTTTTTAGATGGATTTTCAGTGTATAACCGGATTTTGGTCCATCCGGAAAGATCGTTTGAAAATAACATTTCGAACCAAATGGGGAACTTATGCATATCAAAAGATGCCTTTCAAACTAATGAATGTAGGAGCCACATTTCGAGAGAGCCATGTATATTGAATTCAAAGGATTGATAAATAAAATGGTGGTAGTATACCTTGATGATATAAACATATATTCAAAAGATAGAAACAATCAATTGCATGACTTAAAGTAGATCTTTGAAAGATCCAGGAGATTTGGGATCTCTCTTAATCAAAAAGAAGTCAAATTTTTTTCTTTAAACGAAGGTAAACTCCTAGGTTTTTGTTGTCTCAAGGAATGGAATCGTATTGATCCATACAGATTAAAAAAATTTAGAAATCCCACTACCACATAATAAGAAATCAATGTAATATTTTTTAGGATAGATAAATTTTGTCAAACGATTTATTCAATATTTTTTCAAAAGTAGTTCTTCCATTACAAAAAATGATCAAAAAGGACACATTATTTAAATGGGGGATAAGAAGAAAAGGAAGCCTTTCAAATCTTCAAACAAGCCATCGTTGATGTTCCTTCTCTTTCAACTCCTAATTTTTCCAATGATTTCATTTTATATACCTTTGCCTCGAAGTATCATATGTAGCTATCTTAACTCAACCCGGATGATAAAAAGCTCGAAACCCTAATTTCTTTTTTTCGGTTCTAATTTTCAAGGAGCTGAATTGAATTATTCAAGAGTCAAAAAAACAAGCATTTGCGGTTTATAAAGCGATCAAATATTTTAGACCATTTCTCTTAAAAAACTCATGTCAAGGTAATTTTTTCCTTTCTCATCGATTTAAGAAAATTCTAATACGGAAGGAACTAGGAGAAAAAAAGAGCCAATTGGGTAACAACAATGCAAGAATATGATTTAGAGATAAAACATGCTCAAATTGTAAGAAGTCAAGGATTTTGCGGATTGATTACAAGGATGAATGATACATTGTTAAATGAGGTAACAACTAGCATTGAACATTGAACATTTTACATAGGTACTCAATGTTAATCCTCAATCTCAATATGTTGAATTAATATTTTATTTAAAGAATGGTTATGCTCTGCAAAATTTGGATTTTAAAAGAAAACGAGCATTAATATTGAAAGCTAATCAAGTATCAAATGGTCAATGATGTGTTATTGAAAAGGAATTATAGCTATGTTTTACTCGGATGCTTAGAGAAAAGCTGAAATACCTAATGTCCTTCAAGAACTCCATGACGGACTAGCGAGTGGATACTTTGGTGGAGACACCACAACACACAAAATATTACATGCGAGGATATTATTGGCCAACATTATTCAAATATGCACATGAAATATGTCATGAAAATTGTAAGATTTGTCAAAAATGTAGCAGATAAGACAAAAGAAAAGCTTCAATTCCACTTCAACCCGATCAATATGGAACAACCTTTTCAAACAATGGGGACTTAATATAATAGGTGGGATTGTTCCTCATTCTTCTAAACATCACAAATATATATTGACTGCTATAGATTATTTTACGAAGTGGATAGAAGCAATACCTCTCAAGAAATCCAATTCGAAAAACATTGTTGCGTTTATTGTTCAATTCATCATTACAATGTTTGGTGTTCCTAACGCCTACGGTATTTGAAAATGCTTCTTATTTTCCGGGTAATTCTATGACTCGAATTTGCTTTGAAAATAGGTTTCAAATTGAAGTATTCTACAAATTATTATCCTCAAGGAAATGGTCTAGCAGAATCAACAAAAAAAAACCTCATACGGATAATCAAGCGAACTATTGATCAAAATCAGAAAAACTAGCATAAATCCTTAACCTTTGCATTATGGGTAGATAGGATTACTAGAAAAGCTTCAATAGGAACTTCTCCTTTTCGATTGGTTTATGGAAAAGAGGCAATTTTACCTTTAAATATAGCTATCCCATCAATAACCCTAGTTCAATTCATTAATGAGCAACCTTACTCTTCATTACAATTAAGAATTTCTGAAATAATTAAAATGGAAGAAGAAAGAGAGAAAGAAAAAAAATGGTACATAGTCATCATCAACGAGTAGATCAAAAACTTCCTTTTATTCAAACACAATCAAGAATAAACAATTTGAGATTGGAGATTTGGTATCGAAATGGGATAAGGTGCATGAGGATAAAGGAAAAACATACAATATTTCAAAAACTCTAGCTTGGCCCTTTTCAAATAATTGAAAAAATAGGTCCATCAACTTTTATGTTACAAGATTTACAAAGGGAGGAAGGAAAATCTTCCCTGTTAATGGACTTGTCCTTAAAAAAAATTCTTAAAAGAGCAATTGATCTTTTTGTATAAATATTTAGATATATTTGATTTAAAATAAACAAAGTTATTGCAATATTACGCAAAAGGCGAAACACTTTTCTATTTTCTTGAACATGGAAATATCAATCGAGTAGAGATATAAAATCAAGGAAATAAATCATAAATTGAATTCTCTATTTCTTTGGAAATTTTTTATTTAAATAACCGATTAGAAAGAAGAATACTTCTAACCGATGTGATTTGAAAAAAATATTTTGACATGGATCATGTTTGAAAAAGTTACTTTTACAAAGAAGAAAGTTTTATTGAAGTATTAACATCTTTTACTCAAATCATCATCCAAAAAGCTCATAAAGAGAAAAAAGATAACCTCCCCATTCATTTATATATTAGATTTATATTTCAAAGTGTAATTCAAAAATATATATATATAAAAAAATTAAGGTTGAGAGATCTCATCACGAGTCGACTCATCATGTTCATAGGAAACTAATAAACTTGACATTATCAATTGGATACCAAACCAAGATAATGGCTCATGGTGTAAAAAACCTTGAGACAATGGATCTCATCACGAGTCAACTTTTTCATATTTATTATAACCAATGAATGAAATTATCACTTCGGGCCTCCAAACCAGGGATAATGATTTTAAAAGTGGAAAAAGAAAATCCACAAAGAAAAAGAGAAATTACATTACCTTTGAATATACCTATTATATTATGGATATGATACTAGTTTATTTTTTGGTTAAATAGTAACCCTTGTCAAGGCTATAAATGCACTGTTGGTAGCAGTGGCTCTACTAGTGACTAATAAGTTTATCAAATAAGCTAATCTTTGATAAAATTCTTACTTATCTTTTAAACTTATTAATATTTGATTCATTTAAAGAGAAATTTCAATCACAAGAGAAAGAGGAAACTTTTTCAAGTAAAATCAAGCTATTTAGGTTTGAATTTACTTATATCAAATTCAAATTTCAATTATTTATTTGAATTTCCTAGAATATTGTCTTTAAGTATTAAGATTTATAAGATATTATTGATTCATCAGTGTATCGCCAATTCTTGTAGTATTACAAAAACTCCCCATTATCTAAGTAAAATAGGTTAGAAAAGATAATGGGAACCCTTTTAAAAAAATTTAGGTTAATATTTGTTTTAGAAATAAAAATTAATGGTAAGTTTTACTATTAGATTAAGCTTTATAAAATAAAGAAAACACCTAAAAAGAACCCTCAAACCGAAAAAGGCACATAAAGTGAAAATATCGACTCAAATCACTAAACAATGAAACTCCGAACTTGTGAAATGCCGAAACACGAAATAGCAACGTCGTCACTTGACGAACGCTAATGTCGTAAAGCGTCATCCGATTGATGTCGATATGGCATCCCGTCTTAAACATCACAATGTCGAACATCTACGCTTTGAGATTTCCCTAAACATCATAAGTCGCCAAAGATCAAAATTTCCGATCAATAAACCCCGATATAATGACATCATCCCATCGTCACATGAACCTATGCTTTATCAATTAAATGTTAATTTAGGTGTTTTATGATCTCGAGGTGTGTAATTGATTTGTAATAATTTCAAATATTAATATCATATATCTCCCATATGCATGAGTTAAGTTGATAGGATAGTTAATATCGTTCGAAGTGATTTTAGCTTATCTTCTGCGGTTTTTCTTTCAACGAGGGTAAGTCTAAATACTCGAGCATAAAAGGATGTCAAGGTAGATTAATGCGCAAAGGGAAATCCCGCCACCCCATCACTCCCTGGGTCATTCAATAAGAGGAAATGGCTCCCCTAATATCTGATACTACATACAACCCGAAAATTGGTTCTATGAGATGGGAAGGGATCTATCACCTATTCAAGAACAAGAAGCCACAAGTAATTCTTGACATAAAATATTTGGTCGATGATACTTTTTCTAATGAGTTCGATTCATGGATAGACACAACCAATTCTTTTCTTCACATAATTGCAACTCGTCTCCCGAAATGCTGCCATATACCGACTTAGTGAAATGGGTGTTAGATAACGTGGATATCAGATATAGACAATTTTTACTCGAAGCATAACGTCATTGGTTCATTCAGGTAGTCAAATCTCAAGAAAAGTGTAAACTACTGGAACCCCCGGAAGAGATACGATGCCCAATTCGTTCAAGAGTTCATGTCGAGAATGACCATCCCTGCAACTATGATTAGAGAATAGAGAAATTATCCTAACCAACAAAAGAGTGATGATAAGGGTATGTATTCAACCGTCTCTCTCAAAATCCCATTATCTCAAATAGTTGCAATGATGTGTCGTCTCTTTGGATCTGCAAATACGACCAAATTTAAAGAAAATTGGACACCCTTGATAGAAGCAACCTCTGATGGCTATATTCTCGATTGGGCTACCATTATTTACTGATAATTTGATCAGATTTATTATGGCCTATAGAGAAAATAGAAATGCCTTGCCCCATGTAGTCTCTTCTTTTTATATGAGCTCCTATGTCTTAGGCATAACTGCTTTTTTCCTTTGAATTTTCATCACTATGATGGAAATGGACTAGAGAAGTCGAAACCCCCTATTTTTTGTACAATTAGGTTTCTTATGGGAGTCAAAATATCATTTTCACATGTTTAAAATATGAAATGATATAATTCTCCCAGCTTTCAAAGTTATTTTGAAAGAAAAATCACTAGAGTCACCCCCAAAGATAATAAGAGTCTCAAGTCTATAGGTAGGTGGTTCAACAAAGATAATTTTACATACAACCATATTTTTGGAAGTTATGCAAATACTCATGTCACTGCCCTTGTATATATCAAATAAATTTTTAGCCAAAGAAATCGCTTATCAAACGGTTGGTCATGGCTTAACCAAAACCTTGAAAGATGCCAAGAAGACCGTTTGGCTAGCTTTTCATTTTTTCCCTGTGGTTCGTATGCCCTAGACAATTTCAAGCATGCATGTATTGAAATTGATTGATTAAAACCTTTTAACTTTCAGCTTTTTCCTAATGTAAATTATTATCCCCGTGTTATTGCTAGAGAGATAATGAATTCACTCAAGTTGAGAGCATTTTTAGGTGAGCTTGACGATTTGATGATATGTTTGAATCAATTCATTAATTTTTTCAACAGGTTCAAAGCATAACGTAGATGAAATTCTCAATCCAAAAGATTAAAAAAGATTCTAAGTGTATCGGGGAAAAGAGAAATTCTCATTTACTGTGATTATTTGTATATCACAAACCAGAGTCGAAGGCAAAACGGATTATAATTGTTATAGCTACTCAAGTACCAGATACTAGTTCAAGAAAAATAAATTGTTAATGTTCAACGAGATGATAGATTCATCCAAAATTTGGAAGAATTTGAGAAAGCATTGTCGAAACCGATACCCCCGCCATTCAAAATGTCATTCATTCAAAAACCATGGCTATGGTAGGTGCTTCAAGTTCCATGAATCATATAGGAGAATCAAGTATGTAGCATGTCTCTACTGATATAGATAACTCCCGTAATCAAGAAGAAAATAGGGAAACCTCATTTGCCAGAGGTTTCCAAGATTATTCTTGAACATAATTAGATTCAAAGAAGCAATAATACAAAGGAAAAAACCGGAGGAGACACCAACCCAAGATATGGAAATTATTCAGTCATTTCCGACTACGAAATAGTCTTGAAATTTGAAGAGATACCACCACTTGGATGTGTTTTATAGCTCAAGCACAAAGCTATTGTGACTAGGTCAAAGAAGAAATGAAAAAATAGAAGAATCTCCCGAACTTTCTTATATTCGACGTTAATGTGAGTGCTTTCAAAAGGAACTCAATTATCTCAGGAAGAGATCTTAGTAGATTATCTCAATTTGCAGAACTTACACAAATTAAATAATTGACAAGGCATCTAAGGTTGAATCATGGATTTTAGAAAAGGACCATAAAATTGCTCATCCGGAGAAATTTTTTTGTGATGAAAAGCAAAGAATCGAGTAGGAGCTTCGACAAATATTAATGATCTACAGACAACAATTTGAAGGTCTCAAACTCAAAGCTGAAAATCAAATTAAGGAAAAATATCAAGTAATTCATCAAATGCAGCAGAAGATTGAAAGCTCCAAGAGAAGCTCGAGATCGGTGACATAAAGATGGAAGAAACTAAGTTGGAAGCATTACTCGGCAACTCAACAAACAATTTTCTATCGAAGTACATTCGGATCTAGGAGCAAGTCAAGACCAGTGACCAATTAGTAACTCATATTTCTAATCTGAGAACTTATTTTGAAGTGATTGATGAAAAAGTGTTAAAATACATTGATTGGAAAGATACTATATGTTGTCATTCCTAGAGACAGCATTGAGTTTTGAAAGACCAGTGCCTAGGACATCTTATATAGCAAGGAGTGTATGATATAACATGGAAAGTTATTCAAGAAAAAGGCTCTCATGCTATCGTGTGTAAACAGAAAGGTTCAATAAATATGGAACCAAAATCCTCAAAACTTCAGCACAAAGAAAACAATATTGCAGAGGCAAAATGTGAATTTCTAATAGAAACGTATTAGACAATTCAGAGACATCTTTCTGTAAAGAGGGCTGAATTCTAAAATACTTCACAGAGGTGTATAATCAAAGGGTGGTTACTGTGTATGAAATGTAGAGAGAATACTAGCTGTTACCGAGATGAAATCCAGAAACTAATATCAACATGTAATGGGCTTATAGTAACAAGAATCAACACATGACAATAACTTTAAAGATAACATTTCATCACAGCTAATATTAGAAGAAGTACGGTTGAAGTGGAAAATGAAACAGCATATCATGCCTGAGCCATATTTAAAGTGCTAGACAAGTTTTATCATGAGTATCAGCTACGATAAATTCATACCAAGACAAGTGAGCCACTCACATTCCAGAACAAGATATAAGATAAATGAATGTAAACGAAATGGAAATTTAAGCTATAACACATAAGGGAGAGTTACAGACTATAACGTATAAAGGCCAGAATCATCAATAAAGATGAAACTCCTCATCACTGAGAACCCATGGGCTCTTCACATTTATATCAAAATTTCAACAAGATGCATACACAATTCTTTCTCAGTGTATTCTTTTGAAAATCTGGAACCTTTTTTCTATCTCAGTTTGCTGCTTATATAGAATTTACAATCACATACCCAGGAAGATATTTTGGGAAAATATCTTCCCCATGTGCTAGTAAGCAGTTTCAAGTCCTTATCAAAATAACAAAATTTATGATGAGGGAGAATGCTTCTCATCATTTACAATTAGGCTTGAGGCCGTTTCAAAACCAAACATAAAAACTGTTCTTTAACAAAAAGTAAATGCAAGAGTGGAATATAAATTCCACTCAGAACTTGAAAGTAAAAGTAAAACTAAAACTAAAAGGCCACTAAGGTAGAATCATGAGTTAAACATTTTTACTGGTGTGAAGGAGTTGAGGCTGTTGCTGAAGCAGGTGGTGGAGCATTTGCTGAGGAGCTGGCTAACAGGTTGGCATACTTGATGCATCTCTACCAACTGGCTGCTGCAAGTTCGGGCATCAATATGAAACCTTCAGTTTTGATGTACGCCTCCGTGAGTTCATCATAGTTCGCCTTGTCCAGAATTTAGTGCTTTACTAGGTGTAGGAGTGCGAACTCTTTTCCAAGGACAGAGATTATGGTTTCTGGTTTAAGCCTGGCGGATTTTTTAGAGGGGATGTCTGTTCAGTTCATTTCCCCTTTCAGAATGGCCTCATATGCTGGCAACGGCTGTAGGACAGCACGAGCAGGATCCCAGCACGATGGAAGCCCTACGAGTGTTATTTCAGCCCAGTCCACATCGAACCTTTCTAAGCTGGTCACAACTGTCTCCAAAGCATATGCAGCCAACTTCCTAGCTGCTTCTTTTTCTACCGCTTTCTGGTATTCTGAAGCTTCCATGAACCTTCTCTCTATACCATGTTTCCTTACCTCTTCTGGCTTTAGCTCTTTTAGGAAGGAGACGTACCTTTTTGCATTCTGGACTTTGCTAGGAGCCTTAGTGCCTCCCTCATGGAGCTTTCTTCTGAGAAGGGGCACGGTTGACTTCATTTCCTCGATGACATTTAAGAACGGCTAGCACCTTCCAATTTCTGCAATAATTTCTGCCCATATCAGTCATCTGGCTTCCAGAAGGGTGACATTTCCTTTCAAATGGGTGTTGAGATCATTGATGGTTTTTTCACACCGTGCCTTTTCTTGCTTCTCTTTTTCCGTCTCTTTATTCATTTCCTCAATATTTTTGACATTCTCAGCAAGGAGGGCCTCCAACTCACTGATCCTTTGCCGCACCGTCGAAACCTGTTTCTCTAGTGTTGCAGTTGTAGCCAATGCCATGGTCAGCTGTTCAGACAGTGAACTGGTCTCTAGTAGAGAAGGTGGTGCACATGTATATGTGTCCCAAGTTGTCTGTAATGCATTCACTCTATCTTGAAGAGCAGCCATCTCTCATGCGATCTTTTCTTTTTCCTCCTTCTCTTTTGCAAGAGAATTAGCAAAGTCTGTGTTTTCCTTTTCAGCCCGAGCTAACTCAGCAGTTTGCACATGATGGGAGTCTGGTATATTAACCTTACTTTTCAAAGCTACAACTTTCTTCTGTAACTGCTCAATAAGGTAACCCTAGGGGTTGGCTTCACCTATTTCTCTTCCTTTAATCACATCCTGGAGAGAGCATATATCATTCATGAGGGTGTGGGAATTGGCCTTTTCCTTTCTAAGATTCCCCACCACTTGGGCATACTTGTTCTGCAACTTCCTCAGAGTGATTGAAAGCCGCATCACTTCGTCCTTAAGCATATCCCCAAAAACCTGAAATAAGTTGCATTTATCAGTTTCTGGTACTTGTGACATGTCGATTGCAACCTCTAACGCCTTGTAGCTAGTAGTACCGGCTTCTGGGTCCAGAACGGCCTGGGCCATGGCCATTATTAAATGTTCAGTGTCCAGATTCATTACAGCTGACAATCTAGTGTGGTATTTCTCAACATATCCTTTCATCTCAGCTCGGTACTTATCTCTGATTGCTCTAGCCTTTAAACTACTTTCGGTTGCCACCTGAGAACTGCCTGCTGTGATAGTTTTTGAGAATTTTGAGAAATCAGAAGAGGTAGTAGTATCCCTTATCACCTTGATTCTTGTTTTTCCCTTGTCAGGCTTCCCATATGGTATTTCCTCTTCGAGCAACTGTTCCTCCCCAATAACTTCTGCTTCACTGGTCCCTATTCTTTGCCTTTTGAAAGGGGGAGAACGCACTCCTGATCCACCTGCCTCCTCCACTTGTTCTTTACCAGTTTCTCTTGTTGAAGCGGCATCTGTCTTTTCCCCTGTCATAGATGAATCGGTTCCATCTGTGAAAGCAAAGGCCAGTTTTCAAGATTAGCTCTCCACTCTATGAAAGGCCTTGTTTCATGCATATATGGGGTTGATTTGTTTCTCCTCCTTCTATTTGAGATAATTCCCTTCGGATCATAGGGCCAAGATTTACCTTGTCTCAAACCCATATCTTGAAGCAGCTTTTCCACCACAGGAAGGGCATGCATTGAATTGACAACAAAAGGGCCAATGGTTGTGGGGATTTTGAGGATAAACCCCTTATTTGCAGGGAGGAAGTGAATCTGGTCAGATTTCAGGGTCTGCTGGATGTATTCCAAAGCATAAATACGTCGGGCAGGAAACACGGGCAACTGGTAGGGGGGAACTTTAGCTCCATAAACTCATATTTCAATGTAGTTATCAAATAGGTACCAATCCCCAGTGCTTTGGGCTTCACTATACTGTAACCATTTCTTCATCTCAAGAAAAACCCTAGGCAGAGGAGAGTCGTGGATGATAGTGTAGGCAATAGGCATGAAATCGTTTAGGAACCTTGAGTAGCCCACCCCGTTTGCTAACTGATGTTTTGCAAGATTCCAATCTAAAACTGGCCTGGGCTAAGAATTTGTCTTGTATATCTTGTCTAGACCCAAACCTTTGAATTTTTCAGCATGATGAAAAAGGAAGAGGTAAAAGACCATAGAGCAAAAGTGGAAGTGACCCGTGTCTGGGAGTTCCTAGAACTGAGTCTGAATGGTTGAAGCCAGGAAACCAGGAATGTCCAGAACAACCCCAGTTTGAGACATTAACCATAAGAAAGTAATACATACCCTGGAGGCTTGCTCGAAACCTTCCACGCCTAGTAAACTAGCGATGAGAGCAAGGATAGGCTAGACTTCTTCTTTGAACAGGCTCAGGGGGACTAACTCTACAAAAGGGAGGGACATGAATTGAGAGTCAGTCATGGAGGCGATGAAATTGCTCTCCTGCTTCCATGGTAGTTTTGCAAATTTAGGGGTCAGAGTTACTTCACTGAAACTAACGTAGTTTAACTGGTAGGAAAATGAAGGGATTTTCTGATGATATCGGGGGAAAGGGTGAATATTCTATTCCCTTGAGCAGAAAGGAACATGCTCTAACATTCGTTGTAAGCATCCCGTAGCCAACAGATAAACTCAACCACTGGATAAACTGGGGGGGGTAATTTGGTGATACAAACCCAACAGAACAACCCAATACCTATCCTTGTTTTCGACATGTCTTCTAAAAAGTTTAGGCTTGACAATGCTAATAGGGAATGGGTACTGTGGGTCATAGATATTAGCTTTTCGGTCTATGAAAGGTTCAAACCCCTGAGGATTTTTGGTTTCACGGACCTGAGGAGTCTCCGGCTCTGACTTCTTAGTTGTGACTTTACCCATGACCAACATGAAAATTTAAAAACAAAAGGAAACCAAAGGGGATGTGAGGGACAGAATACCTGCGCAGTAGAAAATTGCCTGAGAAAGTGACGCGGGGGGTACTGACAATGACTGGGCGAACCTGGTACTGGGCTCCCACCTTTTTTTATACAACAGTCGAGAACTTGAGTATTTTACCACAAAAAAAGGCAGAAGACCATTATATAAAACTAAGGCAGCTCGAGAAAATATGGTGTGGTGAAACGAGTGGGGTAAGCGTCGTAAGGACACTGACAGTGAGACACGTAGCGTGTAGGAATTGGGTGTTAGACTTCGGGTAGGTAAACACCGTGTGTCGGATTAAATACTGGTACGAGCCTCAGTACCGGGTGTCCTAAGAACTTACCTTACCTTTTCGTCGTGGTGACAGCTCTGCTTCAGAACACAGCCCTCGAGGGGCGTAAAATGCCTATTATGGTATCTTTAAAACCCATGTTTTATTCTTTGTATAACACTCGCCTCGTGTCAATCCCCTTAACACATCATCAAATTTCCGGGGGGTTGAGGCTCTGCCTTGCCCCTCCGCTTCATGACCCCCCTGGAATTATACTTGCGGACTCTTTCTCTAGCATGTATAAAGTGTAGGTAGGCCCTGTTTTATATTCTTTTCTTTTGTGCTTCATATATCTTTGCTCGGCTAATGTTTTGAGTCTTCGTATATTTCCGCTTTGTTATAGAAACACGCTTATCCTTTTCTCGTACGTGACTTAGCTTAGCTCTATTTCTCCTTAGCCAGCTTCAAAACTTTAACCATGAGTAATGCTATCAAGTGATCTGCTCCACAGGAATTTAATTAAAATATTGAGGGTGAACTATATAATCAACACTATACAGGGTAGAGCGGTCGATGTTCCCCGTCTATAAGAATCAATCAAAGATATGATATTTGGATATTGGGATATTAAAATGAAGAGTGTTGAATTAGTTATTATCAAAGCTAAAAATTTATCCTCCAGCATCTCCGAATATATAAAAGATTCTATTCTACGGGGAAATTTGATTCATGAAGCATCAAAATACACTTTTCCTAAGATGAGTTTCCTAAAACAATCCCGAGCAAGAGACATCAAATATAAAAAGCTCTTGACATTGAAAATCAGACAAGATTAAACATGGAGATTCACTGGTACTTGTTAGTAAAACCTCATAATCAATTGATAATATTGAGGTGCCTCTCTAATGCAGATGACTTAGCTTCTTTCGACACTCAACGATGCATTATCCACGATCAAGATGAGAATTCAGCCAATTCATCCCCCCAGCTCGAATACATGATCAAAGCATGCCAACTCAAGGACCGACTAGACAATGAATCAAGGAAAGCTAGTCATAGACAATTATAACTTATGCATTTTATTTTCCTAGTTTATATTTATATAGTTTAGAGTAATATTAGAAGACTTCTTTTACAAGTCTTATATTTTTGTAATATTAAGTAGTATTTAAACCCCCTTTCATGCATTTAGAGAGGGGTCCATAATTTTTAGAAGATTGCTTTTGGAACTCACACTATTGTTTGAGCAGAAGTTATCTAATTGAAAATATGAACCTTTGAAGCTATCTTTTCGGATCTAAAGCTATGATCAGTAGGGTAGTATTATTTGTGTATTAATTGTTTTATGTTTATGAGATCGTAGCAAAATTATTCTTTTTATTAGTTTCATTCTAACAAAGCATTGAAGTGATATATATTCTTATTACTATTGATATAATGTATTGAACGATATGATGCTAGATGTGAGACTTAGAGATATTTTATCTGATTAATGTTTTTTCATCAACTAAATCAACTAAATTGATTTAGTTTCTTAAATGAGCTTATATTCATTAAGTATGCAATGATCTATATTGTTTCATGCTTGTGAAGTCTTATACCTTAATCATATATCGGAATCCCTATCCCAGGAAATAGTTAGAATAGTTTTATTTTATGTTATCATTAGAATAAACCACCCCATTAGTGCGGATTTCATTTCTCTTGTTATATAAACTCTTTTTATATGGGAAACTAGTCCCTTTATCCCTAATCGGACCCACCATTTTCAACGGAAAAGGAGTTTCTTTAGGCTCCCGTCGGGTGGAATCCCTAATGTTTAGGAAGTCACTTTCGAGCCTTCAAAAACATGTTAACCTGTGGCGCACACACATATAATAGATCCACAATCCCTTAAGCTCATTTCTAACAATGTGATATTCAACCCTTACAACAATATATCTATGCAATTAACACTCATGTCAACAATAAAATAGAGTACGTAACCGAGTCCAATCACGAGATAACATAAATCATAAGCATGAAAGCGAAATCATACGTAGAAACAAATCACATTAACATATTATAGATGCATTTAGTACTCAAAGTTACCCAAAATAGATATTTATTCGGTAGATGTTCTTACAAACCTCTTATAGTCTACAAAAACCCTTACAATTCCTCATATCTACTCACGCATACTGACCAACGGGGTCTACACATTCAACAGGGAGCATTTTAGACAGAAAATTGTTAACACAAACTTATGCATAGATATATCATCAACATTCATAAAAAATTACCTAAAGCTGCCTTATCAGGCTCGATCTAGACTTATACTTATACCTTAGCTGCACTCATACTAAGATCCTCAAACCATGGTTTGAGACTCCTAGATTTACTCTTAAAACCATTACAACTCATGGAGGGGCTTTGACTAGCCCCAAAGCCCCTTGACATCTGCATTTCCTAGAATGCATGACTAAAAAAGTACAAAATTACTATTATTTAATCCCAAAAATGTGGTCCTAAGGGACCACTGCTCCAACATAGGGTGAACCAACTCAATATCATAATGATGGGGAAATAGCACACCAAAAAGGTAAGGTGAACCTAACCACTGTGGTTGTTTATAGCTCCAAGAAGCTACCACCAAGCCTCCGGAGCTCCTAGAGCTCAAAGTCCAACTTAAGCGGGACCCTCATAAGAGGGTCTATCCTTGATTCCAAGCTTCTCACGGAAGGTTATAAATTTGATCTTCCCTCAGGGCCTCGTGAGAATATCTGCGACACTGCTAATCGGTCCTAATGTAATGGAGCCTTACGGTGCCTTGTTGTACCATATCTTGGATAAAGTGGTACCTACTATCAATATGATTGGATCGATCGTGGAACACAAGATTTTTTTGAAAGATGCATCCCACTTTGGTTGTCACAAAGGATCACGGTGGTATCCAATACATGACCAAACAACTCACTGAAGATCTTTCTTAACCAAACGAGCTTCACAATGGCCCATACCTTTTGCAATGTATTCAACCTCAACAATTCTCAAATCAATTGATTTACATGCCTTTCTCATCCACGAGATCGAAGCATAACCTAAGGTGAAGAAACATCTAGATGTTCTCTTATGATCCACCACCGCATGCCCAGTCATCATCGATATATACATAGAGCCTCATACTCCGTATAGTGTATCTCAACCCATGGTTGATTGTGCCCGGAGATATATCGAGAGAATCTTGGCACCAATCTAGTGAATGTGATGAGGCTCGACCATATATTGACTCAATGTATTGGCTAAAAAACATATGTATAGATGAGACTTCAATAAGAACATCGGGGCCCCTACGAGTTGACAATACTCGGTAGGATTTCAAATTAGGGCCCAGGCGAGCACTTCGACACAACTTCTTAAAGTTGAGTTCCATCGAGTGGTCACGGACTTACGGTCCACCATCCCAAATCTTTCTAGCGACTTCATAATATAAAGTAAAATTTCACCTCACTTCTACTAGATCTCCAATCCTAGGAAGTAGTGCATCAATCTAAGGTCCTTCATCTCAAACTCAAAAGGCAACTACCTCTTACATTGATGAATAAGAGGGGTCAACACCGTTAGGAAGATATCGTCCACATAGAGAGACAAAATGAGAGGCTTGTTATTATCAACCTTAAAGTAAAGGTTTGGATCAACATCACTTCAAGTAAATCCCAAATTCATCAAGTAGCTATTGATCATCTCATACCAAGCCTTGGGGATTGCTTCAACCCATAGAGGGATTTATTAAACCTGCATACATATGTATCTCTATCTCGAACTTCGAACCCCAAAGGTTGTTCCACTACACCTCTTCCTTGATCAAGCCATGTAATAAGGTAGTCTTGACATCCATCGATGTAGTCTCCATCCTTGCGATGTAGCTAGGGAAATGATCGAATGGATGGTGGTGTAGCGGGAAATAGGTGCAATTATTTCATCATAGTGTATACCTTCCTTCTATGAGAAGCCCCGGGGCAAAAAATATTTCCTTTAATTTTTCAACACTTCCATTAGCTCCATGCTTGATCTTGTAGAGGCATTTTGAGGTGACAATATATTTGTCCTTCGGTCTAGGGACCACATCCCGGGAAATCATTTTTCATGATTGACTCATATTATTCATTCATCGCATCCTTCCAAAATTGGTGCTTCACAACTTTTTCAAACATTCCGGGCTCGGTTGTACAATGGTGCCCATGGCTACTAAGTACGCTTGGTACCCATTCGACTTCTTACTTTCACGAAATGTTCCCCTTGGAGAAATATGTCTCTCGACATCTTTGAGAGTGTCTCTAAGCCATGAATGTCTTCTTTTATTTGAAGAAGTGTTATGGGAAAAGCTAACCTAAGGCCTAGGTAGAGGGACCTAACGAGAGAAGAAGGCATATCATCACAAGAAACACTCAAATTACAAGTCCTAATGCTTGAACTAGAAAAAAATAAGGATAGATGACCTTACCTATGTGTCCTACGTCTAAGGTCGATCCCATAGAGTGAAAACCCTCTACTACTCCTCGTGCTTCAAGACCTACAAATCAATCAAGACAAATCACACAAAGTAGTTGCACAACATATATACCCTATATGTCAACATGTTAGATAATATAATCTCATAAAAATAACATGAAATAAACAATTACGAGATCATTCAACATGTATAGGAGAAACATAACACAAAGACATCGGGAATGGGACAGATTTTCTTTTATTGATAATATGTAAAGACAAAGTGGAGAAATCACTGATATCTACCACGGCTCCACTAAAACCATCCTCCGGATCAGTCCAGGACCTAGCCTCGCAAAACCTCTTCCATAAAGGGTGCACAAAGGATGTCACATAAAGAGGGGATGAACATCACAAGGAAACAAGGGTTTTCCACTGAACACAGGGAAGCTGCGGAGAGCCTTCCGGGAAATATCAGACTTGATCGGGGCTATAACATTCTATAACATCAATAACATTCTCTCTCCTCCCTCGGGCCATTCCCTTGAGGGTGTATTTATACTTCCTCAATTATTTTTTTAGTTGGGAAAGCGGCCACGGGCAGAGGGTGGTTAAGTTACAGGGAAAAACTCATCAAACCAACCCAATTAATAGGGGAGTTTATTATTTTTTTAATATTTTAAATAGTATACGTGAGTCGGCTATGGGTGGACCCGCATCTACATGCGAAAAAAGTACAGGGAAGAGTCATGCATGGAATTCAAAATACTATTTTTTTAAGAAGTTTGAACAAGTTTGAATGGAAGGGCTACCCAAGGCCAATGCATAAGTCATCAAGTATATAGAGGCGATAAGTGATGCTATAACAGATTCCCCCCTAATACATGAGGTCGGGAAGGGGTACATGATGGTCGAAATGTATTATGTGCATAAACAAATTTCAGCCTACTAAAAAACCGAGTGAAACGAATTAGAAATAAAGCTCATGTCCAGGCGAGCATACCCATGATCATTGAAATAAAATCATGTACGCATATCGAGTATGAAGCCGGGATCCAATATGTATACAAGAATAAATGAGTCGTAAAGTACATAGTGAATCATCCGATCATCGCCCATAAATACATATCAAAATCATGTCCAAGTATCACATATAAAATAATGATCAATTATGTTGCAAAGATATCACGATCACTAAAGTCGCATATTTGAATATCCAAGTACCAAAACATAAGTGGTGGAACAAAAGGTCACGCACACAACTTGGGTGCCAACATATAAGATGTTGCTATGATGAGCTGCAACATATAAGGGTGGATTGTGTCACTTTGGGAAGAAAACTAAAGGAGTTGTCAAAGTGAACCAAAACATGTTGATTCAAACCCGAGGTCTTCACCAATCACCATGGCACAATTATACACAATGGGAATAAATGAAATAATTTTGACCATGTGAAAAGCTATTTGATTACCTTTCATTGATGCATATTTTTTAACAAACGTGAGACAACACACCGATAATGATGATGAGATTCAAGGTGCCCCGAGTACAATCTAACAAGTGCGAATAAATGAGTTGAAGTCGAACACTTGAGAGAATCTACCAATCAAGAGACATTGATGTATTCTCACTATCGATAGCAAAGGAGTATGCCACGCGATGACTGCAAACCCTAAGGTACTCACAAAAGGACTCTAGACCTTATTCCCATAGAAATGAGTCGAGTCTATGGGAAAATATCTATTGGAAGGAAGGCATTAAGGCATCACACGCTAATCAGGCGTGATTTTAACTCCGCAGGCCAAAATGCTGGAAGGAATCGAGATGAAGAAAAGTGAAGTAACCAACCCAGAGAAGTACATTTCTAGTGTGCACAAAATGTAGCTAGTGGACGACGAAACCCTGCGAAGAAAAAAATAATGAAAGGCGACAAAGAGGTGAGGAATCCACTGATAGGGTCCAATGGAGACCAAGGCACACGCATGAATCCCAAGCTGTGATAATGTAAGTTGAAGTTGAACACAAAGGGAAAGCCACTCGAGTCAAAGACCTATGGTGTTGATCAAATGTTGAGCACAAGGTCACCTATTAATGATGTAAATAGGGCCAAAGGTGCGGCTCTAGGTTTACTCTTAGAGTAATTTGTTGAAATCGATAAGAGAAAAAACCGTTGGCAAGAAGTCAATGGAGAAATTCTCAAACAGCACGAGCAAAGGACCAAATAGGCTGATGTGATAGAACATTAAGACTCTAACGGATCGGGATGGTTGACGTGAAAAATGAGTCAATAGACACCACAAAAAGGCCAACTCGAGTTTACTTCCCTTGAACAAAAGCATAAATCATTTTGACTATGGAACCATATGATAACTTTTTATAAGTTTGTCATGCAGAGGCATAAAAAAACCCTCCATATTATTGGAAGAGATAACCAACCAGGGAGTATTGACTCGTTAACAAGGTTATGAATTCTCCTAAGTCAAAACTAAACCCATCCCAAAAGCAGAAAAGACTTAGATTTTTTGTGCTTTGTTCAAGGGCAACACTAATTGACTCTTTAGCTACCATCAAATATGAAAGTAATGTCTCGTTCTCGCTCTTTTTGGCATATTTGAGT
Organism: Pinus albicaulis; assembly: GCA_034641835.2. NCBI lineage: Eukaryota > Viridiplantae > Streptophyta > Pinopsida > Pinales > Pinaceae > Pinus > Pinus albicaulis. The sequence goes on from JAXQQM020066004.1 coordinate 56,132, forward strand.
TTTTTTTTCTTTTTCATATTTCAAAGCCTAGAAAAGAATAAAAAGAATGCCTATAGTACAATGGATAGAACGACTATCGGTAAACATATGCACTAGTTCTAGGATAGGAACAATCCTATTCTCAATGCAAAGCTGGCAAAAATTGGTAAGTGACACTCGGAGGAATTTTCTATCCATGGGAAAAGGTGTCAAGTTGTGAAGGCTAAGTGATTGCACGATTGACTTTGCGAGAAATACATAGTCAAAATATCTCTTAAACATGAGTCCAAATGAAGCGCGTATAAAGGCCAAGATATACAAATGGTCAATATGCAATGCGAGCAAAAAACTTAACAACGAAATGGGAGCCTATAAGGTATATGGTGAGAACAAGATAGCAAAGAAGAAGAAGAATGAAGCTTCAACGCATAAGTCATGGCGGGACTAAATAGGACTCTGGGCCTACACAAATTACGGCATGGGAGACAAATGCTAGCAAGGATCTAACTAAGAAGCCCATGTAAAGGATGGCTCTACCATCATATCATGATTTAAAAAATCGGCTAGTGAAATTCATTTAATAATCATAACATGATGGGGTCAACCCTATGGCAAGATTTCGGAATGGAGGCTAGTAAGCATAAGTGAAATGGAAGGTGAATTCCATAACCTATTTTCTAGTTCAGAATAAAATACACGCCATGATAGGTTAGCGGTCATGGAGCGAAGAAAAAATGGAATCATCTCGAAAATCACTAGAATGGAGTTGAAAATAACCTATCCCAGGCACTTACAAACCAAAAGGTTAAAGCGAGTCATGAACAAATTCAAAAAATGACCACAAACGAAATTTGCGAACTTTTTTTGAATTCGGGCATAAATAAGCCTTTTGGACTCACATTTGGTCATTTGTGTTGTGAAGAGATTGTGAAAGTGCTTTGGATCAAAGACTCCCCTTCTTGGAAATGGAGCAATTACCCACCGAGATCGATCCAAATCTTTCGGGTAAGACTCATACTCAGCATAGTCATTAATTTCTTTATCAATTCAAGTAAATTTTTGGGATTTTCACCATATAAATTATGTTTTTTCTGAAAGCATTTGCATATACGCGGGTTCATAATGATGAACTCGTGTATGAGACTCTGACTTTGTCTAAATGGACTTGCGTATGCGCGAACATAATTTTAAAAATGATTTTCTAAATGGTTTTTTGATGAAATGATGCGGGATGACCATAAGTGGAGGGAAAGGGAGCATAACACTATTTATAATGAGGTCATGGACGACCAGTTATCCTTGGATATACTTTGGGGATGTGGATTATTGAAATTATTCAAAATGGCAAACATGAAAATGAACACAAGATTGCTCGAAATGCTTGTAAGTTGTTAGTGTCCCGTGATTTGGCAGATTGGTAGACTAAATGATAGGGTAACATGGAACCAGTCTTTGGAGTCCTAGGACCTAGCCTTCCTGGACTCAGAGAAGGATCTCTCTATTGGATGCAAAGGATGGTTCTTGTTTGATTTAGGTAGTTGATTTTAGGCTAGTTGTTAAGTGTAGGGTTTGTTGATTGTTTTGGTTGGGTAAGATGGTCAAGTGGAATAGGTGGAGTGAGAGGTCTATTAAACACCATGTTGAAGCACACACATGGTGTATGAGGAGAAAACACACACACACAAGAACTCAACACACAATGAAGGATAAGCGTGAGGCTTTCTTATTTTCCATTATACAAAGATGTACATTTATAGTACAATGGTGTGACTCTTGGTTTCATATTCCAAGGTCACTTGGAATCCATTGTGACTTTTTGCATTCCACACCTACCCATGTAGGATTAGGTGTTCCAACATCCCCCCTTAATCCGAAGGGGTATGTGTGAGTCCAAGAAAAGAGTTGTAATACAAATCTGCAAAGTATACATGGCAGCACTTGGGCTGAATCAACTCTCTGAAATGTTGGAGAAAAGAGGTGGTTTTAGGATGACCACAAACACTGGAACGCAATACTTGTTGCAGTTCCCGGAACTCTTCCAAAACTGGCAAGAAGCTGAAAGCTTCTGCTAGAGGAATTGTCCCTCATAAAAAAGGGAGACCTTCGACCTAAAAGAAGGGAGGTCTACTACCTGTGGTGGTTTTAGGTTCTCCACCAACCAAAGATGATGGTTTTAGGTTATCCACCAACCAAAAATGATGGTTTTAGGTTATCCACCAACCAAAGATGATGGTTTTAGGTTATCCACCAACCGAAAGTATTCTCATGGGCATCCGTGTCTCTGGCTACATCTCTGACTCTGGAATGACGAATTGTGGCTCAGGCTCGCTTGAACTGTTGGCTACAACTCTGAACATGGAATGAGAGATTATGGCTCAGGCTCACTTGATCTAACGTTGAAGCTTGTACATGACCACCATTTTCCCCCCTGTCAGGGACAAGGTGAGATGATGGTGAAAACTCAACTGCAAGTTTGTTCAATATCCGTGAACATGTTCTGACATGCGACTTAAACATCTTCTTGGCTGCTGATGCCCATTGCCAAGAAGCGATCCATCCAAGATGAATCTTGGTTCTTGCAGGAGGCTTGTGTCTGAAGCATCTGTCTGAAGAATGGGTGTGCCGACCACAGTTCTTGCATGGATGAAGATCAAAACAATGATCTTTCATATGGCCAACTCGATCACAGTGTTGGCATTTCTCAATCTGTTGTGGAAGTGGAACAGGATCTGGAACAACTGTCGGTGAACTGTCATACAGGAATCCGGCACTCTGAAATATGATGGGCTTGGTGTAGTCTGGAATATGAAAGGACACATCCTTGTCATATCCAAGACCAGTTCGGTGCTTTTTGTGGACAAGCTCTTCCCAAGGTCTGATGATGGGCTTGAGAAGTGCAGGTTGAACTGCTGCATCTGCATGAAAATCTGCTCTAGTGCAAGGAACTGAATGTGAATCAACTGGAACTTTATCTTCTTTCTTCTGATGAGAGTCCTTCTCAATCTTCTGAACAGAAACAGGTTCAGAATGGTGACTCTTTTGTTGAAGTTCATCTTGCTGAAGCTGAGATTCCAACTGCAAAAACTCAATCTTCTCATGTGCATCTTGCAAACAACTTTGAATGTTACAAAGAGCATCCTTGCTCATTTTTATCATGTCATCAACATTGGAATGAATGAGGTTATTCAACAACACTAATGCCTCATTGATTTTAGCCATTTTCAACAACTTAGGCTCAAAAATGAAAGGGTGTCGGCTTCAACCGAAAATGCACCCATTTACAATGTGATGCAACAAGAAATACAAATGACTCAAAATAATTCTCAAAGTACAAAGTGTGCTCCTCAAATGACGGAGGGCAATCAACAATCCAACAACTCAAATACTGATTGCAACTATGAAGAAGCTACAAATTCCACTCAAAATACAATGTCAGCTCAATACATATCTGTGCAAAATATTTGTAAATGTGTAGCTGAAAACACTTGTGCAAGAATTTTTTTATGGCAGCTGAATTTTCTTCTTCAAATAGTTGTTTTCAATGATGGCAAACATGTCTTCAAATGTGAAATTGTTCAAAAAAACCACCCTCAATGCCACAAATCATAGAATGTAAAACTGCAATGTATTCAATCCATTTGCTCACGTGTCATTTCCTTTTATTTCTGTTGTTCATACTTTCTCTCTTCTTCTCTTTCTGCTCTTCCTCTCCCACTGCTGTTTTTTTTTTTTTTTAATTAAAAATTAATTAGAAAAAAAGGGAATAATTAAAAAATGGGGAAGGAAATTTAAAAGAAATGTTAATTAAAAAGATAATTATTAAAAAAGGGATGGGAATTTTTAATGGGAGAGGAGGGGATATTAAATTAAAAGGGATTTTAAATATTTAAAAAGGGAAGGGGAAATATTATTGAAATGGGGGTATTATATGGGAGGAACTAATCTTAAAAGTCGAATTTAAAAAAGTAAGGGAGGGGGAGTTTATTATATGGAAGGGAATAAATTAATGGGGGAGGGAATTTAATTAATGGGAAGAGAATTAATGTAACGTAAGGAGGGGGAGCTTATTAATGGGAGGGGGGTACATTAAAATAAAACGAATTTAAAATTAAGCGGTGTGAGAATGTAAATGAGTATGGAAAGGGGAGGGTAAAGGGAGGCCGAAGGCCGAGTGGGAGAAGGGGAGTGCGGAGAGCGTAGTGAGGAACGAGGGTCGGGCAGATAGGGGGAGTTGAGGGATATGGTGAGAGGGGCGTAGGCCACGGTGAGGAGTGGAGAAGGGGACCGGCGTAGATAGGGCCGAGTAGAGAGTAAGATGCGTAGGGAAGAGCACGCGGGTCTGTGGGAAGGATAAGGGTCGTGGGAAGGAGCAGGGTAGATGGGTAGGAGGCGTATGAGCGTATGGAATGTTTGCAGAGCGGGAGGAATAGGGTTGAGTGCTATGAGAGCTTGGAATGCCGGCGTGAGAGTTGGATAGGCGTAGGATGTGTGAGGTGGAGCATGCAGGGAATGGGGTGTTCTATGCAGAGTTGAAGGGGCGCGCAGGCCGAGAGGCCAGAGTTCAGAAATTTTTTTATTTTATTTTATTTTTATTTTTTTTATTAAAAACAGTAGAGTATTAGAGCAGAGTATTTTTTTTTTTTTTTAGCAGCAGAGGAGCAAAACTGAGACTCCAGACTTTAAAGCAGCAGCAGGAAATTTCTTCAGAAATGCAGGATTTGAAGTAGTAATACACCACAGAAAAATTTGCAGAGATTGCCAATTTTTCCAGGAAAATGAACTTTAAAAATGCAGAATTCTCCAGAAAATTTTAGCAGTAAAACCCAGAAATTTTTCCAATAGCTCAGCAGTAGAAAAACTCAAAATTCTTTTCCATTAAAAAGCCAGAAACTTCTACTTCAAAAACCCTCTTTAAACAGTGTTTTCCAGCAACTCTTCAATGCAGAAATTAATAGAAATTGCAGGAAAAATGAGAATGAAAACCTTCAGATGGGCAGTGCTGCCTTTCTTCAAAACCACTGCTGCTCTTCTTCAAAACAAATTCTGAATGCTGCTCCTTCTGCAAAACCACTTTCTGAAAGTGGCAAAAATACTGCTGCAGAAACTCTCTAAAATGCTGCAAAAAATGTCAAAATTTTGCAGATATACACATGCCACAAACACAAATGGCTCACTCAATTTGGAGCAGGGCCAGAAATCGCCCGCTCTGATACCATGTTAAACACCATGTTGAAGCACACACATTGTGTATGAGGAGAAAACACACACACACAAGAACTCAACACACAATGAAGGATAAGCGTGAGGCTTTCTTATTTTCCATTATACAAAGATGTACATTTATAGTACAATGGTGTGACTCTTGGTTTCACATTCCAAGGTCACTTGGACTCCATTGTGACTTTTCATATTCCACACCTACCCATGTAGGATTAGGTGTTCCAACA
>JAXQQM020068304.1:0-75929 GCA_034641835.2 Pinus albicaulis
ATGTATAAACATCAGCAATACAAGGAGGCAAAATACAATGAAAACAAGCTGCCACATGGCAACCGGAGAGTGAAACATAGTTCCACATGAGGAACCAGCGCAGTGCACCTTTGGCCTGCATCAAAAAAGAAATCAACAAGTGCTCTTTCAGCCACTTGTTTGCTACCAGAAAAATCTCACAAGATGAAAATATGAAAGTACAAATTGGTGCCAATGGTGCACACCAAGAAGTATGTGGCTTCCCCCACAAACCATCATGAAAATTACCACTCTTATTGCTGCAATGGGCCACAAGTACATCATAATAAGGAGCATAAGGAGATGTGATCATCCTTAGCTCATCAAGATGCTCATATAAAGTAAAGAAAGGTAAACCAAGATGAAAACATATACCTTCTTTACCATGTACTCCGGTCCTTGAGCTGAAATGGCTCATCTGAATGCTCTCCCTCAGCTCAAATGAGTAGGGAAATGGTTGTGCCAAACTCTCCAAAATCATCTGGGCTATGCATCTGTCCATATGCTGATATAGAACATGCTGATTGCCCTCCCAAATGAACTCTTCTAGAAAAGCAAAATATGCATCAAAGTGCATAGCTAGAAAGCCCTCATGTGCTGCATGTAATAGTTTCTCCTTGAGGCTAGATGCCCTAGTCAAGAAGATTCTACCATAACAATAGATGACCATAACATCCACCATGTATCTGTCATCTCCATCCGGGTCATCCAAAATCATGCATGCACCTAGATCCTGGGAGTACTTTACCAAGAGCTGAGTCCTCCAACATGGATCAATCCTCCTCATAGACATCGCTGGTGATCTGCAATGTGATGCTCCCCTCATGCTACTGCCTGCTATTTTGACATCCCCCATGCCAAAGTCACCCTCAAAAATGCTGCCATGCCCATCATGTAGCTACTCATGCTCAAATAGTAATGGTGATCATGGGAAGTTAGCCTCCCATGAGAAGCTGTCATCCAAAAGGGATCTCCCAATTCTGGTCAGTGTAAGCATGAGTAACCTCCATATACTCCCATGTGTGAAAAATTCCTCCCTCAAAGGAAGTATCCTCTTCCTCTCTAAATCTATGGAGCAGTCAACCTGCATCATGAAGATGCAATCCTCCATCCCTACAACAAACTCTGTCAGCGCAGTATAACTGATGAGAGTGGGTGATGCTGAAAATGAGAGTGTGTCTCTCTCCTCCTTGGGTTTATCCCAAACTCTCTACGTTGTGCTGGAATCCTCTAATGTTTCCACCTCTTCAGAATCCAAGGGTGGTGAACTAAATGAAAAGATGCCTCTCATCAACTCTAGATCAGGGGGCCTCCTAGGTGGAATGCCTCCATATAATGAGACATCAAGCTCGGAAGTGGACTGTATGTATGAGTGGAATAATTTTTCCCTCTCTTCACTGCGCTGTACAATCTTTCTCCCTTGTGCAAAGACTTTCCGAAATGGATAAGGGTGTATGAACCCTTGCTGCTGATCCTTCTCTTCTCCCTCCATCTCACAATCCCCAAATGTTGCTGTAAGAGGCTCCAGAATTATGCTTTGGTTCCCACATTTTGAATCTCTTGGAATCCCTTGCATAGAAACAAGGACTCCTCCCATGGAAGCTATGATTCCCTTCTCATCCCCATGTGGTGATGGATCTTCCTCCAATGATACAGCGCTGTGGGTCCTTCTATGCACATTCTCTTCACCCATATGTGAGTATGACTCCCCTTCAATGAGAGACCATGGATTTTGGTCTTCTTCTGAAAGAGGGATCTCCATGTTATCAAAAATGGAAGAGTGCCCTTCATACAATGGGGATATTGCCTCCAGCAAGTCATCATATATGTTTTCATCCCCTTCGGTAGTAAAGAATGGAGTTGGTTTTATGGTTTCACCCATTGCATGCAAAGTGCTTGAAGTTATGATACTTGATGATTCACATGGATTCCAATCAATTTTATTCACCAAACCCTTAGTGAACTCATAATATGTTTTTACATTTGCATGAAAACATGAAACAAAATTTTTAAACCAACTATCATGAGCCATACCTTTGAGTTGCAGCGCTGCTGCTCCGATGGCCTCATCTCCTTCCTCCATCCTTCCGACAGTGCAAGTGGGAAGTGAATTGTTCTATGGATCTGCATGTGTGGCTGAATGCTCACACCCATCATAAGAATAGCTAGGGCTTGCTTCATCTACAAACCCTCTCAGAAAATCTTCCCAATCTTCCCTTTCTTTCTCCTCAAGATCTTCAATGATACCCTCCAGGGTCTGGAAAAGAAGAAGGGAAACTTCCTCTTCCGTCATTCCTCTTTTTTTTTTTTTTTCTGTACATCTCCTCTTCCAAATGAGGAGCTTCTCCTTCTAATGGAATTTTATCTTGGGCTGCACAGGTGTAAAGTTCCCTTCTCAGGGATACCAAAATTCTATTCCAGAGATTGACTATAGGGGCATTTACTGGATATGTCACCTTTGAAAAAAGGATGAGATCCAGAGGCTACCTGGCCATCTGCAGACTCTGTCTATAGATCTTGAAATATTCCCCTTTAGGGATTCAACACTTTGGCTTGAAGCCATAGGCTGAGCCAAAGATCATGCTCCAATACCATTGTAATATTCTTTTTTCGGGAATTTCTGCAATGTGGTCCTCAAGGACACTGTATAAAGAAGGCAGTGTAAAAATAAGATGAAAGGGGGCTTGGGTCCCCTTGTTAACTCACTAAAAGCTTCTCTTCCAGAAGTTAAGCCCAAAGAAATGACTCCAGTTGGGTTATTTAGATCTCCCCAAACTAGATCCCGTAAAGAATGCTCAAAGAGAAAGCTTACATCAATACATGAACACAATCATGAAACTCTGCAAATATATAAAAATCAATATATGGAATATAATAAATCCATCATGTTATTTAATGAATCAGCTACAATATATAGAAATATCTTGAGTGACAAGCCACTCAATCTATGGGAACCAATCTCCAATGATCAAGCAATGAAATACATGAGTTGCTGCAACTGCACAAAATGCCGGAGAGCAGTGACAGCGCTGCCTATATTAGATTAGCTGTTGCAATAGATGCATATACATGAAATATGGCTGAAATATACAAATAAATGCCCCAAAATAGAAGAATGGGCTCCAATACAAGATTTCTAGCCAATCTAGGAGAGATTGCTAGAAATTCCAGAAAATGTACAATGTGAAAAACAAGTTGTCACTGCAACTGAATCAAAATAAGAATGAGGCTATGGAAGATCTGAAATACTCATGCCCTCCCCTGATAATTTTTATCAAGCAAAGGGCTGATCCCTTTCACTCAAAAACACTCCTCCTGCTAAGAACAAATGGCTCTCCCAGCAACTGCCTCAGAAAATAACACAGTTTCTACCCTAGACTATGCTGTGAGAGATGGTGAGTGTTTGGCCTGGTGCCAAAGATCTGAAATGAAGCTTGGGAGTCTCCTCTGCTACTTATCTTAAGAATATGCAAGACCTCCATTGGAGAACAGGCCAAAGAATGACTCAATGAGTTCCTCTGTTGCTGCACCCAGCAACACAACGTTTTCTACTGCAGAAATAACGCTATAGCTGAAGGGATAAGCTTGGCCAGATGCTAGAATGAGGAAATGAAGCTCAAACCCTCTCCTTCCTTGAGGATGAGGTAGGGATTCCCGACCGGGAACACCCTTGGGTGAAGAACACTACAACCCTGCTAAACAGCCCAGGGATGCAAGTATTTTATGACCCAAAAAAAATAATAATCCAATGCATAATGAAAATGGGCTGCCATCTCCTCCTTATAAAGCAAAGGAACCTTTCTCACCATGGGTCCCATTCACACTTGCTTCTAGCTTAAGCAAGTGAATCCTCCACTAAAACTGCGCTGTCCAAGTAGGTTCAATGTATCTGGACAGTTTTAGTTGACTTGGTCAAAATGACTAGATCAAGCATGATCCAATCTTGTTCACACCATGTGGTGCTCAATTCAGCTGCTTTATTATTCCTCCTTTCACACAAGGAGTGTTATTTTTCCATCAAAAGGGGTTAAGGTGTCTCCTTACCTATTTTACTAAACAAAATGAAAATATGCAAACTATAATGTTCCTTTTAGCTTGAGGCTAAAAATTGGGAACATTACACTTCATGACCTCATGATGACTCATACATACCTAAAATGATCATGATGACTGCAGACCTGAGCATGTACCTTGGATTTATCCCTCCATGACTCAAATGGAATCTAACCTACTCATTCCAAACGATTTTTTGACACCTTACAACTAGACTGATAAGACAGACAAAAAACCACGCTTTCGTAGTGTTTTTAGTGTTAATTTGACTATTTTCACTACGAAACTATCAGCAGTTTTGTAGCGAAAAGTGACTTTTCACAGTGTATTTCACTACGAAACTGTGGCTTCTTGGCTAATTTGACACTTTCGGTACAAAAACCTTGGAAATTGAAATTAGTCAGAAAATGATGAATGATGTGACATGAGAGGATTTGAATGAGGGTGGGTTTAGACCTTAGGATAGACTAAATTAAAAATTTTCTTTGACCAAGTAATGAAAAATGAATTCTATGACCCTACCTTTGACACATGAACCTCTACGACTTTGTCAAATGATGCTTCATTTTTATGAGTGACAACAGGTACACAAAGTTGGAAAGTGTAACTAGGTAGGTCTTCATAATAACTATGTAATTATGTACTTATGTAAAGAAGAAGTCAAAAATAATAAAATGAATTTTTGGTTTACTTGCTTCATGGGTTTCATGAGCAAGATTCTTAGTATAGGTCTAGAGACTTCTTCTTGATGTTTATTAGGAACATAAGGGTAATTAAGTGTCATGTAAATGTCATGTTTAGTCTAAAGTATATCCTCCAAGACACTGCAGAAGAATGGCTTACATGTCTACCCATATTCAATGTTGAAGATATGCCTGTGAAGTCAGCCTACAAACAAGTGTTGAAGTCGGCCTAAATAATGGCTAAAAATGTCGGCTTAAATATCTGGCTAGAACATCTATATATACCCCTACATATGCTGTGGTAAAGACATAAGTTTTGCAGATAAGACTAGGTTATATATCGTGGAAAAAGGAGCAAGAATTGTGGTCAAGTTTAAGGTTATACAACAGATAATTGAATGCAAATAAGTTTGATATTGGATAGCGTAGAAAGAAGCAGATCCAAGACATAATTAAGTGCGGACCTATTTGAGGTTACTCAGAGTTTATATGCGGATATAAAGGATAGCAGTTAGTAAAGTAGATATTGCAGATTATTCAAGAGGAAGTAGATTCAAGAAGGAATCAAAGATTATAGTCTACGGAAGGTACAATATTGTGAAGTTGTGCAGGTAAGATCACGGATAGGTGTAGGAAAAATGCAGTGAGGAAATATCTAAGGTTGAAGAATATAAGAAAGGGTTTTGTTAAAGGTGAATACTATGTTTGTAAGAAGACAGACTAGTGAAGAAGTTAAATCAGAGATTTACCTTCCTAACCATATTACAAGATATTCAGTTACAAGCAAAATCTATTATGTACAAGTAATTTGATAATTGACTTGATGAAGAATTAACTAAGAAGGCATAATCAAGCTTACAAGTAATTATCTGGAAGAGAATTTTGAATTAATCATAAGCCCTACAAATTCTCAATATGGTATCGGAGCTAAGATAGTGAACATAACGTCTGCTTGTGAACAAAGTCACTCAAAGAAGTAAGGATCAAATTCTGGATTGAAAGGAAAAACCAGTGTACAAGAAAGACTATCCAACTAGTTTATATGAAAATATTATCTCATTAATCGTTGCACTCAAAATAATTGTTTGAAGAAGATTCACAAGTTCTGAAGATAGTAATTTTAGTCAAGGGTTCAAGAACATCAAATTTGAAGAAAAGAAACTATTGACTTCATCAACATAAAGAGAGCTGCAAACAAGACCACACAAGTAAGTATTCATGGCCCTATCTATCAAGATGCCTTTTTGTAAAGAAAGCAACAAGATGGTTGGATCCTCAAACATCAGTGCATGGAAGAAGAGAACAGACTTGAACTTAATTGAAGATGAAGTAATGGACTATATCGAAGGATCTACTATTCAACCTCAAAAATAAGATACTTCAGCCCATGCCAAGTACATGAAGGGAGAAATTAGAGCCCAAAGGATTCTCATAGAATCCATCAAAGACTCTCTCATTCCCTATGTATCAAAACAAAAGACTGCAAAACAAATATATGAAAAACTAGTGGAGCTATTCTCTGTGAGTATTGTTGGAGAAGAAATATCTCTAAGACAAGAACTCTACAAAATGAAATTATCAAAGGAAGCAGGAATCATCGCATACTTTATGAGGATTTTTGAAATAAGAGATCAACTATAAGAAATAGGAGAATTGATATCTGACACTGAGATGACAACAGTGGTATTGAATGCTCTACCAGAGGAACGACATAGCTTCAATTCTAGTCTATATGGGAAGAAAGAAGCCACTCCATTCCATGATTTGTGGTATCTATGTAAAATAGAGGAATCAAAACTAAAGGCCAAAGCTGATACATAATCAAATGAAGAAAATCATGCCTTTGTAGCCTCATACAAGAAGAAAGGAAGATTCGGAAAATTTGGCCCTCAAAATAAAAGAAGAAATATGGAAAATGTGCGATGATTTGGATGTGATGAACTTGGACATTATAAAATATATTTTCCTAAATATAGAAATGTCAAAAGGAAAAAGGAAGAAGCTCATGTCACGTATGAATGAGAAGAACCTGACGCTAAAAGATCTAAGAAGGGGGAAACAAGAGAACTCTATTATGATTGAGATCATCTTTCTCTTTAAGTGATATCAGGTTGTTTGTATGATAGTAATGTACATTAAGAAGCATCTCAAAAGGAGCATGGAAGAAGCTCTCAATGTAATAGATTCTGGAAAACCTCCCTACTCAAGTAAAGCAATCATCAGATCAAGGGTCATCATGGGTACAAAACCTTGAGATGTGATGACATATTAATGAAGCAGGTCAAAGGAATGAAGCTCTTCATTTAAGAGAAACCCCCTCAGGATGACTTAAGGAAAATAGGTATGAGGTATGCAGAATTATATGCTAACATTGATGCTGTGAAGTCATTTCATATGGTTGCAGGTAATGAACTTCTATATTGATAAGTATGACCTATAAAAGGGTATCTCTCAGTGCACAGACATATGAAAATAATATGTCATCATGGTATATAAGGTGGCTGTTGAAAGTTCCTGGGAATAAAAAAAATGTGCAGAAAGGAAGAGATCATGAAATGCAACTATATCTCAAAGCAAGTACCATTCAGAGGTCCAGAAAATGTGACTAGGAGATCTCCTGGAAAGATATGTAGACCCTGACGAAATTCTGGTAAAGAAGAAGACCCTGGAAAACATATCATTAGGAAATGTGTCCATCTGTATAAAGGATTTCGATGCCTATGAGAAGATGTCATGGTGAATGATCATCACTAAGTAACTTTTGTTCTAAAATTTCATATGTATATGCTTATCTGGATGAACTTGTGCAGGGTTGCTAATCATAAGGAAGTATGTATGATCCTTGAGATGATTCTAAGGAAAGCTACATGGCATAACAAGTGGACCAGATGGGAAGTCCGTAGAATCAATTTCTAATAACTAACTTAATTAAAAGATGATGGATGATCTGTGCCCTATGAAGCTAAAAGATGGAGATTCCTCAATATCGAAATCCATGACATCGAGGACAAGAATTCTTCATGAGAAGCTGGGTGTCTCACCATTGCTGCTGGAGGTCCCTGGTTAAGAGGGTGCCTGATGGTAAGTTTCTTACTTGGAAGAAACTTGGTAATTCCTAAGGATGATCTTAGGTACGTTCTTTGTATAAGAATGAGTACATTCCCTTGTGGAATAGGTTCTACCTGGGAGGGAGAAATAGACACAACATTCTGGTCTTGGGAAGACAGAATGGAGGATTGGGTAATCATTTGGCATTCGATACTCTTTGAGAATGTGATTTGACATTCAAGATAAGAGTAGTCGGGGACCAATATTCTTTGAGGGCTAGCTACCCAAGAGAAGAATAGTCCAGTAAGGTCATACTTTGGGAACACCCGGGTGGAGTATGTACCTTGGAGAGACAATGACGAAGGTGTCTATAAGTCATGTGTCTCACCAGCATTGAAGCCCATTGTCTCGTTGAAGAGATGGGGCTGTTAGTCAAGGCCTTGCACTAGTACAATGCTGGTTGATATGATGCTATACAGATGCGATTACCAATCTGATTTTTCTTATGAGATTCTTCTGTTTGAAAGTGACCATGTAGTATATGAACTTACCCCCTAGTTAACGGGGAGTGTTGAATAGTGTAAGTAGGTAGGTCTTCATAATAACTATGTAATTATGTACTTATGTATATTGGGTGTGGAGCCTGATTATCTTGTTTACTTTGTATCACAGCTTTGGACCCCTGTACCTTAAAAGGGGCAGCAACGCCGCCCGAAATTTAATCGCTGCCGTGGGGGGTCCGGGGGGGGGCGGTAGCGCTTTTCGGAGCCCCCCCCTGGCGAGGGTTCGGGGGCAGCGCCCCCGAAGCTAAAAACAGATGTAAAATTGCCTTGTAAAAGTATAGTAATTTCTAGTCAATCTGGGCCGTTCATTAGGCAAATGATTTGACGGTAGAAGTTATGTTTAGATTAGGGTTTTTTGCCCTAGAAGGCAACCCCCTTGTATATATGGGGGCATTGTATTGCGGCTGTGGATTATGAGTGTATTCTCGGAGCGAGAAACAGAGAGGGAGACTGTGAGAGAGAACAGAGGATATTACAGCGGATCTGCTGTAGGTTTTGTCTCTTCATTTTTGCTGGATAATAAAAAGGAAGGACTGGCTGTTCGGAGTGGACATAGCCCAAACTGGGTGAACCACGTATATCTGTGTCTCTCTAGTTTTATGTGTTTGTGCTTGTATATTTTACGCATATTTTATGTGTTGCATTGCTCCCTTAATATAATTTTCTAACAATGTAAAGAAGAAGTCAAAAATAATAAAATGAATTTTTGGTTTACTTGCTTCATGGGTTTCATGAGCAAGATTCTTAGTATAAGTCTAGAGACTTCTTCTTGATGTCTATTAGGAACATAAGTGTAATTAAAAGTCATGTAAATGGCATGTTTAGTCTGAAGTATATCCTCCAAGACAATGTAAAATAATGGCTTACAAGTCTGCCCATATTCAACGTTGAAGATATGCCTGTGAAGTTGGCCTACAAACAAGTGTTGAAGTTGGACTAAATAATGGCTAAAAGGTCAGCTTAAATATCTGGCTAGAACATCTATATATACCCCTACATATGTTGCGGTAAAGACATAAGTTTTGTGGACAAGACTTAGGATATATAGCGTGGAAAAAGGAGCAAAAATTGCGGTCAAGTCTAAGGTTATATAACAGATAATTGAATACGAATAAGTCTGATATTGGATAGCGTAGAAAGAAGCAGATCCAAGATAGAATTAAGTGCAGACCTATCTGAGGTTACTTAGAGTTTATATGCGGATATAAAGGACAACAATTAGTAAAGTACAGATTGCAGATTATTTAAGAGGAAGTAGATTCAGGAAGGAATCAAATATTACAGTCTACGAAAGGTAGAAGATTGTGAAGTTATGCAAATAAGATCAGAGATAGGTGCAGGACGGATGCAATGAGGATATCTCTAAGGTTGAAGAATCTAAGAAAGGGTTTTGTTAAAGTGTAATATTCCTAAATTAGCATGCAGCTAATAGGAATATTAATTTTTGATTTTTGCACTTAGTAGATGAATAAATGGGGGAAAGAGGCCCATACTTATCTTTTATTAGCATAAAAGCCCTCTTGGTATGAAAAGGGGACATTCTATTACCTAGATTTTTCACTTTCCATGTATGAATAGGAAGAGAATCATGTTGATTGAGTCAAGTTGACCAAGTCAACAACGCAGTATGGAGGAGTAGCCTTGATGGAACTACAACGCAGTTTTGGAGGGAAAGTGATCATGTGATGTTGGAAACCCTAATGGATGGGACCCAAGGTGAGGAGGCTCACAAACCTTATAAGGAGGAGGATGAAAGACATTTGGGGTTAGCTTGATGATTACATATTTTGGTCTGCATGACTATTTGGCATCCTCTTGCTGTCTAGCAGAGTTGCAGTGCTGTTTAGCACAAGGCATTCCTGTTTAGGCATTCCTTCTCCTACCTCGACATGCCTCTTGGAGGAGTATTTCACTTCAGTTTTCCACATTTAGGCTTGAGGCCAAGCATCCTCCTTCATCCACATCGTTTTTTCTACAAAGTATAGTGCTGTGTTGTAGGGTGTTGCAGTGGAAGGTTCACAACACCATCTTCTGAGCTTATCTTTCAGAGGAGGGAGCTTCCCTTTCTTTGCAAGATATGTAAAGGAGGTTTCTGAGCATATTGGACATCCTGGAATGTGGCCAAACCATTTTTCATCTCCTACAACGCAGTACTTTGCAGTAACTACATCATTTTTCACAGTGTTGCAGTAGCAAGGTTTGAACCCTTGCTTGTGAGCTTATTCCTTGGAGGAAGGGCCAACCCTTCTCCCGGAAAGATTTGTATATCATTCTTCTTCTATTTCTTATAAATTTTCAGCTACATATATATAGAGCTACATTATACTACATTTTCCAGATCTATATCTACAGATATGTCATTCTATACTTGTACTTTCATGAAGCCCTTGCCGGGTTATCCTTATTTTGTATAGAAAGGAAGAGATCTCCACTTTTCTCAGCCATTGAATGATTGTACACTCTAGATCTGCTATTTATCATTATTTTCTACATAAAACCTCATTAAAATAACACTGTTGCATGCTTCAGTAATTCCTGTTAAGAAAATTCATGGGGTTTGGGCTTATTTGAGCTGCATTGGTTTGGGGAGACTTGTTTAACTTGGCTAGAAGCATTTGTTTTTGCTCCATGTCTGGATGTGAGTTTTATATTGTATATTATAAGGGATCCAAGTCCCATTTCTCACATATATAGCATTATTTTTTGAAGACAACCTTTTTATGCCCTATATTGCTGCATTTCCCCACTTTGGAAGGAGTGTATAGATTGTTAGCCATCAGTAAATTTTGTCATAAGAAAATGATGGCTAAAATAGATATTAGGACTTCAAGAGATTATTTTCATAATAAAATTGCCCATTCTTGAAGCCTGCTGTTCCTTAGTGTTGTTGTTCCTTCAAAAACAAAATCCACCAAGAAAACCTGCTGTTCCCAAACCAAACTGTTTCCTAAAAAGCCCCATTTTCATCATTTCATTCCCCCCCTTTTTTCCCCTATATCATTCATTTTACTTGTAAAATTCTCCTTTCCTCTCTCATTTATCCTTATTCCCCTCGAAAAACCCTTTAAAACCACTTAACCCTTTCGTATTTGGTTTTAAAAATCCTTTTACTTCATCCGGAACACTAAAAACCCATAAAAAAACACATAAAACCCTATTATTTCACTTTTTTATTAACAAACAGGCTTTAGCCCCTTTTGGCTTAGCCCCCTGCTCTTTCTCCATCATATGATCAAGCCTCGTGACCAGGTGTTAGCGCTCATTGCATTGCAATGTTTTATATCGCATCGGCACTATTACATTTTATTACTTTGCTTCCCTTTCCCCCCTGCCGATGCGATAAGTCCCCTTCTCCTCCACCACTAGTCACATACCCTACCATGAGACCATACCTTAGCGCCCACTCCTTAAGCCCCCATCGCATCGCACCGTCGAAGTTCCTTTGCTTTTTCCCCCTTGCTTTATTTCTTAGAAAACCGCCGATGCGATAAGCCCCGTTCCCTTTATAAAGCGCCTTACCACTCCGCGGAGCAACCATAGCCATTGATCTGGGCTTCAGGCCTTGATCCAATGGCTATAACACCGCCCCTCTTGCCCTTCCTTCCTCCCGACTATTATATATCCTTTCACCCTCATAAACAAATCTCCGCCGTTGATTTGTTTTAATCCAAAATCTATGATTACATAAGACACCCAACATCTGTTAAGGCCTACCATCCATTACACAAACTGCTCCCCTAATCATTCTTTGACATCTGGCCTCCACTTGTTCAATCCGCCGTGCACCCTTCCATTTCGCACTCCTCCTCCACCGTTGGATCTACTCCCCCAGATCCAACGGTTGGCATTGCATTTTGCGCCCATTTCCCAAAAAAATAAATCCAACCTTAACCATGCGAAAAGAATGGTTTCTATAGGACGCGTGGCGCATTATAATTGGATCACGTTCCCTCCGGACAAAACCACTTATCGCCCAAGGGTCGCGCGAAAACCACCAGCGGTATTTCAAAACCGCTTTACCCATTTCTGTGCCAAAATACAGTTTTAAACTGGATTTTCACCGGTTTTCTTCATAAAACCTCTTCTGCCTGTATTTTCATCCCCTCTGCACTACTCTGCCACCTCCACCCACCACTGAATGCAGTTCTTCCAACCCGCAGGATTTTGTATTGCAGGTTTGTTAACAGTTTTTAAAGCCAAAAGCCTTTTCATTGTTTAGTAAGGAGCGCGGCTGAAGATTGCCACCTCTCAAAGCTAAAACAAAGTTTAAAGATTGATACAAAGGACTAAGAATAAGCCAATCATATACTCAAGGATAAAGGGTGAACACATGAAGATTGAACGCAAAAAAGCATAATCCTTTGAAGAAGGCCAAGAAGCAAAGGAAAGGGATGATTTAAATGATAAAACAGTCAAGAAGATCAATGTTTAAAGACCAAAACAGTAGAATAAAGCAAAGCCAGCGAACAGTCAAAGTCAAAAGGTTGATACATTAGATTAAAGGGTTAAAAGTTTAAATCCATGGTTTTAAGGTTAAAACAGTTTTAAGGTGAATACAGTCAACACGAAAGATTCAAAAGCTCTGAGGATGATTAATCAAGGCATAAAGCAGAATCATGGTTATAATAATATTTTAAAGCCACAAAAGCAGACAGATTAGCAGAAGAGCCTCCGAATGCCACATCATGGAGGCTATTACTCCTCAAAATGCCACCTACCAGCTGATTTCACCTAAAAAGCATGCATATTAATTATACAATCAGAGATATTTCTAAAGACAACTCAGAATTAATTACTAGCCTACCAAAAACCCCCAAAGTCAACAAAAGTGACTGAAGTTGATGAAATTTAATGTAATAATCAATTATTAGAGTTAAAACATTAGGAAACTTCTCCATTTGGCCCTTCAAAGGCCGAGAAGCACTTACTCTGCATTAATTGAACATATAGACCTTTATTTCACTCCACTTCCTCATTCTTCTATAAATACTTCTCTAGAAGATAGTGTACATGTTGGTGTTTGGATACCCGTTGAATGTAAATAGCTGTTGAAGCATGCTGTAGCTCTGTTAGGAATTGAAGATACATAAGTTGAGATGAGAAGTTTGAAGCTGTAAAGACCCACTGGACTTGAAGATTGTAACTAGTTTGAACATCAAATACAATAGCTGATTTATGGGATGCTGATCTATGTCAATGGTGATGTGTTTCTCACTGTAATTTTTATTTTCTTTATGTTTTCATTCTGTCCATTTTTCTTTGATAAAGAACAAAAAATATAGATTAGGATTTACTTCTGAAGTACCCTAAGTCTCACTGATAAATCTTTATCCTTTATGTCTTCCTCTAAATGTGTTTTGAAGGTAATTCAATAGAGTATAACCAGTGAAGTGTTGGTAAGCCCATGTTTTCTGAGTACAAATTGAGACATTGTCTTTGAATGTTCTTGGAAAGTCTGCTAATTAAAGTTGAGCTAGAGAAGTTTATGGTTAGCCCTGTCCTCTAGTTTATCTCCAACAGTTTCTTTGAAAAGTTCCCTTAAGAGTATGTTGAAAGCGAGCTAGTTTAAAAGTACTTACTTGATCTTAGACTACTTTTTATGTTAATCTTGAATGTTTCCCCTTTGAATATGCTGAAATCAGGCTAAGTTAAAAGTCTTTACCTGATCTTAAGCTATTCTTTGTTTTAAAATGTTTTCCTTTATAAAGTATATCAAAAGCAGGCTAGTTTAAAAGTACTTACTTGATCTTAGGTTGCTTTGTGTCCTTCCTTTGAGTATGCTGAAAGCAGGCTAGGTTAAAAGTCCTTACTTGATCTTAAGCTGCTCTTTGTTTCCTTATATGTTTGCTTCATCACTTTCTTAGTGTTTCATTCGATAAAATAAACTTAAAGAGATCCTTTGACATAGATGACTTGCCCCATGGACCACTCTTGAACCTTGCTGTGAAATTAAATCCTATTATGAATCCATATCCCAATGGATTGATGCTGTTCCTTGCTTATCTTATCAGCTGAACCATTCTTTCACTTACTCACACCTTCACCCTTCATACAGACTTCCTTCATCTTCATGTTATCCTGCCCAACCAAAACAAACAAAACCCTTTTTCTTCATAAATAGCCTAATATCATACATAAGCCTTAAAGATCATATCTTTGAAAACAGATATATAGAGAGATCCCTCTCTAAATCTAGGATGGCTAGATCCTTAGATTCCAAAGTGGTTTTGATGTAGGCTCTGCAACATTTGTATTTTCCAATCTTGCAAACTACGGATGCCTAATAGATCAGCGACCATACCGGGGAAGATTTCTAAGGAAATTACATCTTATACATCCTTAAGACCTCAAAAGACCCAAAATTTTTTAGACTGGTATGTAAATCAATCAATGGTGGTGGACCATAAAACATGTTACCTCCAAAGGAGCTAAAAATTTCCACCTGATAACTCCACTGGCCTCCAGTAGGCCTATTACCACTCTAGTATTTGTAGACTCCTTTGGGAATGCATTGAGCAACCATATCATACTGTTGGTGGACAAAAAAATTTAAATCATCCACCTGGCGACTCCATAACTCTGAGAACACCAAATGACTCCACTGGTAGAAGACTCTGAACTGGTTGACTAGATATAGTGACCTCTTTTCTGATTTACAAACATGATTCCAAGGATACAACGAAGATATGACCCAATGAGTAGAGAGCATATCCCTGGGTTCCCACATAAAATGCCTCAAATATATTGGGATAAAAAACTGCCTGTTTTTCAAGGAGAAGAGTTTGATGACCCTTTGTTACATCTCATCAAATTTCATATACATGTATGGAGGTTAAAGGTAAAATGGCATGAAGACTGCCTTATGAAAATGTTTATGTTGACACTAGAAGGAGAAGCAAGGGAATGGTATGAATGGTTAAGAGCTGGTAGTTTGTTTTTTCTGAGAGACCTCCACATAGTGTTTTATGATCATTACAAGAAACAATCCCCATATCTATTATTAGAGGGAAGCTGTTGTAATCAATCTGAGGGCCTCATAGAATACCTTGTAGGCATTTATGAAGATTTAGCAAATTGGCAGCCTGAGGATATCCTAGTAGCCATTCTTGAATTTCATACCCAAGAAAACTACCATAAAAACCTAGATGAATCAATTGAGGAAGAAATCAATCAAGAAACAGAAGGAATTCCTCAAGATATCCCTACAAGCATAAACAATGATTCATCATCCCTTTTAACTGAGGCTCAAGAAGACATCCAACCTCAAATTTAGTCTTCACAAGAGATAGAGAACTGCTGTACTTCTGCTCAAAGAAAAACTTTGACAGAAAAAGAAATAGATCAGATATTAAACAAACAGCTAGTCTCTGAAATTTTTTGCAAAACAAACACTCTTGCTTTTTCACCTAATGACCTCGGTTGTAAAAATTTAGAAAGCTCCCTTGTAGATAAGAATAAGGTAAGACCTACTGATAATCTAGTATGTTTGATTGGTAACATTACTTACATTAATGATTCTCCTATTTTTGATATGTCTGACAATGATATCCTCCAAACAAAAGTCTTGCAGGACCATCATTAGCAGATTTATGGAAGGAAGATCAGTTCCACCAACTCCAAGAAAGTAATGAGCCAAAGCAGAATATTTATGATACTGATGAAGAAAGCTTCAAAAATGCAGAAGAAGGTGAAGAAAATTCGAATCTTTGCCCTGCTTCATTACAGATCATCAGTAACAGTTTCCATGTGATTGGAAATCAACAGTCTTTTAGCTCAAAGGTTGAGGAGGAAAACAAAGAAGAATTTCTTGAGCATGATGAATATAAAGAACCTTCTCCTGAAAAGGTTGAGGCAATAAAATAAACCCCTGTTCAGGAATGTAATGACCTCTTCACTAAGTTCAATCCACCAAATCAGAACATACCAGGATTGCAAGAGGATAGCACTGCCAAATAGATGAGTCCTATAGTTCAGATAATAATGAAGACAAGGAAGATTTTCTTTCTCAAAAGAATCTTTTTCTTGATCTAGTGGAAGAGAAAATAATCCTGGTTGACCCTTATCTTTCAAATACTCACAACCAGGTATTATTTCAAGATCCCTATGCTAATTTTCTGAAGACATTTGAAGAAGGGATGAAGATTGTTAGGAGCGGTGTATTACCAAAAGCAAGAAGTTTTTTTAACACTGCTGCCAAGAAACAAGTAAGATGGGAGTGGCCCTGTCTGTCCAGTATGCTCAAAGATATGAGCAAAAACCAGTCATGGAACCATTTGATTGACTGGATGTACTGGAAAAGAGAGTTAGTCAGCTAAATTTGTAAAAAATTCAGAATTAGATTAGGTTAGATAGGAAATCAATAAATCTCACCTTGTGAGCATTTAGTTAGTCTTTTGTTTTATGTTCTTTAATTTTTTATTTTTTTAAAGGAGAAAAAGAGGGTAGACATAAAAAGGAAAGGTACAGCCCCATACCAAAAAAGAGAAGAAATTTGAAAGTGTGCAAGCTTAAATGCCACTACTTAAGAAAACACTGTTATTTTAGTCATACAGCCTAATCATGACTAGATAGATTCCAATTTAATGCAGATAGGTTAGTGAAGGAGATTTTCCAAACTATTTAATCTTGGCCGTGGTGGAAATTCATCGCCGTTCAATGAGTGAGTGGCCCTTATTGTTTGCTTGCTGCTATTTCTACCCGCTGCTATTTCTTGTTTTAGTTTCTGTTATTTTATGTGGTTGTTGTGATTTCTGTTGGCCTTGTACTTGGAATTGCCTGAAGCTGACGAAGCTTGTTGTTGTTGGATTTACATGCATGTTGGAGAGGTCCAAGCTCTATCTAATCTGTTCAGGTTGGGTGGTGGCAAGCTTACAAAGAGAAAGAGGTAGTAAGTGGTGGAGCCTCCTCCGCGCGCTGTTGTTGCAAGTTGTAAATGAGAGGATATCTTTTTTTCATCCATGTCTTCTGGTCTGGGGCAGGAAGTTGAAGGCATAAGCTATTCTAGAATCCATGTTGCAGCCTCCTGGTGGTGGTTGGTGTTTCATTCATCTACTTAGTGTTAAAGGGTCTTCTAATTCGAAATCCTCTTTGACTCATCAATGTTGTGTCGAGCCTGCTTTTTGTGGGTTGTGAGTTCGGTGGAGTAGAGGTTAAGTTCTAGGTTCTATGGCTGCTTGATTCAGTTATAGGTTCCATGCCTTCTGTGATTTAGAGGTAATAGGCTTCCTAAAGAGCTGATCTTAGGACCTTCCATCCCTACTGCCTGAGAGCCAGCCCTCTGAATGAATTAATGAATTAATGTAGTCTTAGCAATGAATCTTTGTAGTATGAGGTTCTATTTATTTGTCTATTTTGGGTTGGGTTGAGTGAGATTAGAGCCTCGTAGGAGCTTCCTTCACCTTAGTGCTATTATGGTATGGCTTGGGGGTGGGCCCTTACTTACTAAATCGATTCCAGGTGTGATTGGGTGAATCGGCCGGATGATTTGTGACCCAGGATTTAGGGCTTATTCTCTCAAATACACCATAGAAAAGGAGGGGGAAGTGTGATCATTGAACCAGATTGGTTGGAAACTCTAATGTATCCGATATTGGCTGATAACCCAGCCAGACGGACACTATGGATTCCTATTCCTCTTCCTACATACAGCCAGCCACTGAAGCCACGTTTGGTTAGCCGGGCGGGGCACCTCATCGGTCTCGGATGGATAATACCATCTATGTTTGATAAGTCCTCGTCGAAGAATCGTTCTGACTGACTTAAGGCGGAGAGCAAAGGTTTGGTGGAACAACACTCACGCGCGTGATTTACCGAGCGAGTGGGTTACCACCTTCTACACTGGGAATTATTGGTTATCCGTGACGTTGACCTCAATTCGCAGACCTCTATCTGAAACATTCTATTCCGCATTCGAAGTGGTTTATAGATTGATCCTACCTACCTATAGTGTTTATAATCTCCTAAGCATGGCAAGCTTACAAAGAGAAAGAGGTAGTAAGTGGTGGAGCCTCCTCCGCGCGCTGTTGTTGCAAGTTGTAAATGAGAGGATATCTTTTTTTCATCCATGTCTTCTGGTCTGGGGCAGGAAGTTGAAGGCATAAGCTATTCTAGAATCCATGTTGCAGCCTCCTGGTGGTGGTTGGTGTTTCATTCATCTACTTAGTGTTAAAGGGTCTTCTAATTCGAAATCCTCTTTGACTCATCAATGTTGTGTCGAGCCTGCTTTTTGTGGGTTGTGAGTTCGGTGGAGTGAGAAGGTTAAGTTCTGAGTTCTATGTTTGCTTGATTCGGTTATGGGTTCCCAATGTGCCTTGTGATTTAGAGGTAATAGGCTTCCTAAAGAGCTGATCTTAGGACCTTCCATCCCTACTGCCTGAGAGCCAGCCCTCTGAATGAATTAATGAATGAATGTAGTCTTAGCAATGAATCTTTGTAGTATGAGGTTCTATTTATTTGTCTATTTTGGGTTGGGTTGAGTGAGATTAGAGCCTCGTAGGAGCTTCCTTCACCTTAGTGCTATTATGGTATGGCTTGGGGGTGGGCCCTTACTTACTAAATCGATTCCAGGTGTGATTGGATGAATCGGCCGGATGATTTTTGACCCAGGATTTAGGGCTTATTCTCTCAAATACACCATATAAAAGGAGGGGGAAGTGTGATCATTGAATCGAATTGGTTGGAAACTCTAATGTATCCGATGTTGGCTGATAACCCATCCAGACAGACACTATCGATTCCTATTCCTCTTCCTACATACAGCCAACCACTGAAGCCACGTTTGGTTAGCCGGGCGGGGCACCTCATCGGTCTCGGATGGATAATACTGTCTATGTTTGATAAGTCCTCGTCGAAGAATCGTTTTGACTGACTTAAGGCAAAGAGCAAAGGTTTGGTGGAACAACACTCACGCGCGTGATTTACCGAGCGAGTGGGTTACTACCTTCTACGCTGGGAATTATTGGTTATCCGGGACATTGACCTCAATTCGAAAACCTCTATCTGAAACATTCTATTCCACATTCGAAGTGGTTTATATATTGATCCTACCTACCTATAGTGTTTATAAGCTCCTAACTTCCGCAATGGATAACTGCGAAGGCGTAGCATAAAACACGATCGATCTGCAGTGGGCTCAGAACCGGGATAAGGTCATAGCGGGATCCAGTCATTCATAGCGGGATTGGATCTACTTTACGAACCATGTCGTACTGTCACCCTGCCTGTTTGACAACCACAAAGCATGATGCCTCTCCCGATGGGTCGATTAACTCGTTCCTCGGTCCTCTTATTTACGTTGATCTCATGAACCACCTCCACCTCGTTTTTCGATCCTTACTTCAGGCAGGAAGTTAGCCGGTCATCTCCTTCGCCATGATCGATCTCCTTCGGGGCAGATCGGAATATATCCGACTTCCGCAATGCCCATCCACAGACAGATATCGGTTACCTCTCCTTATCAGTCGAGCGATTTTCATTCCTCTGCAAGTGGGTAGTTTTTTCCCCTGCAAAGGTAGGTGAGTGAGAGTAGTGGTATGGGCAAGGTAGGCCTAGGTACAAGAAGGTAGGTTAGGTTCGGTTATCTCTGCCAAAGGTAGGTGATTGATAATAGTGGTATCGGTTACCTCTCCTTATCAGTCGAGCGATTTTCATTCCTCTGCAAGGTAGGCAAGGTTCTTTTTTCATTGATTCTCTTAACTGATTAGTCTTCTGTTTAGGCTGGACGGGAAGGAGTGGGATTGGAAGCGCTAGGTTTCACTAATAAGAAGGAAGGAAGGTAGCCGGTCAAGACAAGCGTGCATATAGAGGAAGTAGTGCCTGGGCTCAATAGCCTGATTAGATTAGTTGTTGGAAGTTTGACCTGCCTTCTTAGGAAGGAACATCCCAACCCTCATCCTAAGCAGTTGTTAGGGATGTGCTGAGACCTATCCGAATTATATACCCCAACCCTCACAATGGTCAGGTGGGCGACCAAACCCCGGCCCTTCCATCCTACCTTATGCCCGGCCCTTGCAACCTCCCCCTATGAATTCAGGTTTTAAGGCAGGTACTAAGAACTCTCCCTCTCACCTATATAGAAACCCTCATCCTCAGTCGTAAGGTAGGTAGGCGCTTCATGTCGTTATTTAGGCGCTTATACTTATACTCATTCTCTAACCAGATTGGGTCGGGAAGAAACTGAAATCCATTACACATCGGGAGCAACCTGCCATACACCCATCCAAAGAGACAGACAGACAGGCAGACAGACAGACAGATCAGGGGATAGAATAAACATGATTTGGGGAACAATGATTCCCGCCATCCGGCCAGAACCTGAGGATTCACTCGCCCAAGTGCTAACCACTCACCCAACCTGACACGGCTACTGCCTCTCAAAAGTTTAGTAGTTGCTCCCTCTTACCCAGCCATCTATCTCACTCCACTAGTCTGGCTTATCAATAATGGACAATTCATTTAGATCGAATAACTGGTAAAGACAGATAGTCTGGTGCTTATCAAAAGACAGTCTTGTGCTTCAAGGAAAATGTGTCATCATCCAAGAAATAACTCGCTCGATGTGCCCCAAATAGAAACAAATTGCAAAGCTACTTCTATACACACTATTACCCATGACCCCATGAGGGAGGAGCTGCTAAACCATTCTCGCCTATGAACCCAATCCTTGCAGATCATTCTTTACAAATAGAATATATTAGGACAGGAAAACAGTGGTTCAAACAAGCCTAAAACCTGAACCTGTTAGATGGATGAAGAATTAGTTCAAACATGCTTGAAATATGAACCAAAGAAGAATAGAGAAAGAACAGCTCTAAAAAAAAAAAAAATCAAAACTGGAGCTGAAAGAAAAATTGAAGGATGTTTTCAATTTTTTTTCAGATCTTAAGCCTTCACAATTTTGTTTTAAAAATTTCTGCAAATAAAGGCTATGTGCATCTTGTACATATAGCCATGGACACCATGGAAAATCAGGCAGTCTAATCCTGATTTGACTGTGTTTAAATTTCTGTTTTAGAAAATAGAGAATAAGGTCTGCCAGACAATCTAATCCTGGCAGATAGTAGATTAGGTAGAGAATTTATGAGTTCAACAGTTTAATCTGAACTCATGGAAGAAATAAGGGTAGATTTATATTATTTTTTTCCTATTTTCAAAAGAATAAAATGTTGATGTTTAAGGTCTGCAAGTCCAAATGCACCTTCTGAAGTAAAAATGTTAGGAAGTAGGCTGTGTAGGTAGTTGTTTGGGAAATAAATCATTCTTTTTGATGTAAGCACTGATCATCTTTTAAAAAAATAGCATGATCAAAGAAGAAAGGTTGTCAATGGATAAAGGCATAGATCTACATCACAAAGATCAAATTCTGAAGTTCTTGACACCTCGAAGGAGCTGCCATCCCCAAGTGGAGCCACTGTTAGCCACCGCAAATTTCGATGAAAGCAAATGACGACTAAATCGTGTCCTAAGCCTTCAAGATATTGTTTTCATACAACACTGCTCATTCTTGAAGTCCGTTGTTCCTCAATGCTGTTGTTCCTTAGGTGTCGTTCCTTAAATTCGCCGTTCCTTAATTTTTTCTACCCCCGCACCCCTTTGTGAAAAAGATTTTTCCCATTGTATTTATCCATAACCGATTATTTCATTTTAACACTAAAAACTAAGGTTCACCCGACCTAAAAGCCTCGCCACTAACAAATTTTTTTTTCTTACGCCAAAGATATGGCCCACCTTCCATCGTTTAAACCTGCACCAATCGATGCTTGCCACCTCGGCTTCCACATAGCAGTCGCACGAGCACCTTTCCCATCGCATTCTCTCCTGACCGTTGGATCTGCCCTGCTTGATCCAACGATCGATATTGCATATCGCGCAATTTTCGCGTCCCAAGTTTAACACTCCAAAGTTACGTGATACCGGTGGTATTCAAAAGGCCACGCAGCGTGATACAATTGGATCACGTTCGATTCATCAAAAACCATTTACCGCCCGAGGGTCGCGTGATAACCACTCATGGTATTTCGAAAACCACTTTTGTCGATTTCATGCCAAAGTCATTTTTAAACCAGGTTTTTGCGTGTTTTATCCATAGAGCCTCCTCCACCTGCATTTTTTCTCCTCACTGCTCTTTCAACTTCCGCCTGACCTCTGTAAAGCAGCTTGCCCAACGCACGCAGGGTTTTATTATCGTTTTGTTTGTCTTGTGCAAGTTTGATGGCATTTTAAAGGTAAAAACCCTTCCCACTGTCTATGAAGGGGCAGGATCAAAGATCACCACCTGTTGAAAACCAAAACACGAAGAAAAATATATGCCAGGTTTCTTTTCATGATTAATCAGTGCTTTATGAGTACTGTTTATAGTATCAAACCTTCAACGCACCCAAAGGAAACCCTACACACAACAAAATAAAGAAGAATCAGTGAAGTAAGGTTAAAATCCAAAGGAACAGAGGGTAAAGGTTAAAGAACGAAAGATCGAAGGCTGATAGATTCGAATCCTGTGGTCTTAAGGTAAAACATGTTTAAAGGATAAACAGTTCAGGCAGATCAAATAAAGCAAGAGTCATCAGACAGTAAAAGTTGAAAGGGTTAACGCACAAGTTATAAAGATTAAGAGCTTAATCCTACTGTTTTGATGGTTAAAATCATAGTCAAAAGGCAGATGACGAAGCCCAAAATAATAAACACAGTCAACATATAAGGATTAAAGACTCTGAAAGTGATTATGAGGCACAAAAGAAATATCAAAGGCCTTATTAAAGTTCAAAGTGCCAGATCAGCACAAATCAGTGAAGGAGCCTCCGAATGCCACATCATTGAGGCCATAACTCCTCAAAATTCCACCTACAGTTGATTTCATCTAAAAGAGCGCATATTAATTACACAGTCAGGGATATTTTTAAAAGACATCTCAAAATTAACTACTAGCCTACCAAAAACCCTCAAAGTCAACAAAAGTGACTAAAGGTGGTGAAATATTTAATGTAAAATTAATTAAAACATAGATGAGCATTCGAAATATTCTCCCTTAGGCCTCCCAAAGGCCAATAAACCATTACTTTGTATTAATTGAACAAATGAACCCTTCTTACACTCCACCTCCTCATTCTTCTATAAATACTTCTACATAAGACAATATAGAGGTTGCTCTTTGAATACTCTTTAATTGTAAATAGCTTTTGAGGCTGCTGAAGCTCCGTATTGTAATAGAAGAAAGATAGGCTGAGATGAGAAGTTTGAAGCTGTAAAGACCCATTGGACTTGAAGTTTGTAACTGGTTTGAACATCAAATACACAAGCTAATTCATGGGATCCTGGTTTATGTCAATGGTGATGTTTATCTTACTGTAATTTTCATTTTTCTCATGTTTTCCATGTTGTACACCTTCTCTGGTAAAGAACAACAAATATAGATTAGGATTTACTGTTAAGTACCCTAAATCTCACTGAATAATCTTTATCTTTATGTTTTTTGTTGAATTGTGTATTTAAGGATAAATCAATAGAGTGTAATCAGTCAAAGAATGTAGGTAAGCCCATGTTTTGCTGAGTGTAGCTTGAAATATTATCTTTAAAAGTTCTTGAAGAGTTTTCTAAGTAAAGTTGAATTAGGGAAGTCTATGGTTAGCCTTGTCCTCTAATTTCTTCTCCAAAATTTACTCTGAAAAGTTTCCTTAAGAGTATGTTGAAAGCAGGCTAGTTTAAAAGTACTTACCTGATCTTAGACTACTTTTTATGTTTATCATGAATGTTTTCCTTTGAGAATATGTTGAAAGCAGGATAAGTTAAAAGTCTTTACTTGATCTTAAGCTGTTCTCTATTTTTAAATGTTTTCTCTTGAAAGTACATCAAAGCATGCTAGTTTAAAAGTACTTACCTGATCTTAGGTTACTTTGTGTCTTTCCATTAAGTGCATGCCAAAAGCAGGCTAGTTTAGAAGTACTTACTTGATCTTAGGCTGTCCTTTGTTTTTCTTGTGTGTTTTCTTCTCTCACAACACTTTTTATGTTTCCATATCATCAAATCAATCTAAAGAATCCTTTGACATAGATGACTTGCCCCATGGACCATATTTGAAACTTGTTGTGCAATTAAATCCTTTATGACTCCATAGCCCAATGGATTGAAGTTGTTTCTTGCTTATCTTATCAGCCGAACCATTTTCAACCTACTTACATCTTTACCCCTCATAAGACTTCCTTCATTTTGATGAGGTTTATGCCAACCAAAACAAACAAAACCCTTGTGCCTTATAACTAGCTTAAAATCACTCTTAAGCATAAATAAACATCTTTGAGATACACATATATAGAGATATCCCTCTCTGAATCTAGGATGGCTAGATCCTCGCATTCCAAAATGGTTTTGATGTAGGCTCTATACCATTTGTACTTACCAATATTACAAACTACTGAGACCTGGGTCAGCCTTTCACCTCATTGAATTTTATATCCTCACAAGTACCACGGCCATCCGACTCGTCTCGGCAAATACACATGATAATTATGGGGTGTTTCTGTGTACCCCAAAAATATCCCAACTTTTGCAGTCGGCTCCAGCTTCTTCCTGGCGTCCTTTGTCACATGAATGTAAACAGGTGAGCCAAAAATCTTCAAATGAGAAATATCAGGCTTCTTACTAGTAAAAGCTTCGTCAGGTGTACTCATGCCAAGTACTCTATGAGGACAACAGTTTTGCACATAAACCGCAGTGTTACATGCTTCTTCCCACAAGTGCATCGGTAGGCCCTGGTCATGTAGCATCACTCGTGCAACACCCACGATTGTTCTGTTCTTCCTCTCCGTGACCCCATTCTGTTGTGGGTTATGAGGCGCTATGAGTTCTCTTCAAATTCCTTCTTTTCTACAGAAGTCTTTGAATTTTCCCAAGATGTATTCACCACCATTATCGCGCTATAAAGCTTTCACTTGCTTCCCCGACTCCTTCTCCACCAATGCCTTGAACTCACAGAACTTTGAGAATGTTTCACTCTTCTTCTGCATGAATAAGATCCAGCATCTACGAGAATAGTCATCAAAAAATATAACATAATACCTATGTTTTGTTGTTGAAGCAACCAAGAAAGGTCCACACACGTCTGTGTGAATTCTCTCCAGGATCACCGAAGCATAGTTATCCTTCTCATGAAAGGTGGTCTTCACAAACTTACCCATATACATCCCTTGCACTGATCTGACTGCGCAAGAGTACCCTTGGGAATTCTAGTAGAAATATGCTGCAAAATCTTCAAAGCGCCATGGTGAATATGGCCTAATCTCCTATGCCATAATTCGCCCTCATCCCGGCTCACCACTTCTTCTGCTTTGCCCACCATTTCAGTGCAGCCATCTACCTCCAGCTTTTAGAGATTCTTAATTCAAACCCCTATCTTCTTGGTTTGACCTGTTGTTTTATGTTTAAGGAAGGCTTTTCCCTCACTGAAAACAACATCATAACCTTTGTCTTCCAACATTGCGACCGAGACCAAGTTCTTCTTTAGACCTGGAACAAGCATAACATTCTTCAACAAGAATGGATTACCCACTCCCTCTCAAAGGGAATGGTCCCAATGCCGCCGCACCGTACGACCATCGTCGCCCATCTCTATATGCATCCGAACGTCCTTCCCTCCAAGCCACTAAACAACTCCTTGTCTCCCATTATATGGAAAGACGCACCACTATCAAGATACAACACCGATCCTATCAAGGCCTTGAAACCAAGAAGGCAACCAAAGATAAATCAAGTTCAAATTGAGAGGCTAAGGCTTCTCTAGTCATAGCCCAGCTAGCAACCTTCTTGTTATTCTTTTTCTGGCGGCGCTAGTGGCGAAATGTCCATGTTTGTGACAGTGAAAACACTTCACTTTGGAAAAATCCTGCTTCTTGCCTTTAGCATCGGATTTTGAAGGATGTTTCTTCCCCTTCCCTTTCCTTGCTTTGGCAGCCAAAGTGAAATTCTCTTCATCTTCATTCTTCGATGAAGATCCATCCCTGGTACCCCGCCTTATCTCCTCCTGCACAAGATCCGACCAAAGTCGCTCCCATCCCGACAGTTTCTCCCGTCCATTGACAAAGTCTTCATAGCTATGCCAACTCTTCAGAAGCCCAAGGAGAGCCAAGCTCACCAAGTCTTCATCATCAATAGTAACCCCCACACTTGCCAGTTCATCCTTGCAGTGGACAAAATTCGTGAGGTATTTTGGAATACTGTTGCCCTTCTCCATTTTTATTTTTCTGAGCTTGTCTTTAAGCGCCAACTTCCTCTGGTCACTTCTGCTTTGGAAAAAATCTGTCAAAGCCTTCCACATTAAGAATGGAGTGGTTTTCTCATGAAGTCTGGACATAATATGGTCCTTCACACCTTGCAACAAAATTCTTCTTGTCTTTGTTGTCTTCTTTTTCCATGCATCAAGTAATGCAACATCGCTACATCCCGGCTTAGGAACATCGCTATCGATGAATTCCTTCAGTCCATTATCCTCCATCACTACCTCCATCCATTCCTTTGAGGCTATGTAATTCGAGCTCCCATCAAGGGCATACTCCAATTGCAACCCATTGAAATCCATTTCAATGTATACTCAACTTCTGCACCAAGAATCTTCTGCAGCAAATTCGAATTGTCCACCAGCACAAACTCACCAATTCTTCACAATTGCAATCTTCAAGAATTAACAATGCTCTGATACCATGTAGAAATTAGTATACACTAAGCATCCATACATGTATATTCCCCTAATCTCACAATATTTAACTTCTTGCAAAATACATAATCATTCCATTGTTAATCTTTTGCAGAAAATTAATTGCAAACACATGTGAAGTATAAATAAAACAATTGCACCTAACATTGCTTTTTAACCTGAAAGCCCGAAGCCGAAAACCCCAACTATCATATATTATGTATCATGGACATCATGTAACAATCTCATACAAAGCTTAGTACATCAAGCTTCCTCGCACAATCAATCGTCACACACTAATTAGGAAAAACTTCACCCATGCACCAATCTTTGCCCTCCCGCTAGCCTCGCTCCATCACAATCCTCATTGGAAACTCCAATTTGTGTGTGGTGTAATCAATGCATCACTATAGTCACAACAAAGATTCCATTTTTCCCTTTCACCTATCTCTCCACTAGGTCTCCACTGGAACTGACATGCACTGTAGTTAACTGCTGTATTGTTCAGTTGATTAATGAGTTATTATTTGTGAATTAATTAACTAATTAATTCACTCCACTCTCACTAGTGTATCATTCAGTTAGACTAGATACAACTAGCTCAACCGAGTTTAACTCCATTAACTGAGTTAAACTGAATAACAACTCCATGAACTACTCTTCCAACTCTGTCATAACTTTACCACTTCAGTTCTAACTGAGTCCTCCATGCATGAACCACCACTAAACCCTAGAAATTGCATAATTCCTTCAGCCCACTGATTTTCCAAATCCGTATACTGAAATAAAGTGCTCCAAGAGAATAAGTTGATGTTTAGAGTCTGATTATTATTAAGGGCTAATAATAATCGACACATCTATTTTTAGATCGACGATCTATAAATATACTTCACCCAATATTATAAAATAGAATTTCATCTATTTTTCCAACTTGATCAACCATCCACAAATAGCATCCCGCAACTTTTGAAATATGATCACCATGTCTAAAAATGTATTAATAGTCTAAAAATAGACTCGCGCTCAAAAATAGCTCCTCGCGGGCCCACTTAGTGAAGACGACTGCCTCTACTCTGTAGCTCATCATCTTGTTGAATATCAACATTCTACAAAAAGAGGTTTTTCTATTTGTCTTTTCAAATTTGGTGCAAGGTGTCAGTAAATGATTATAAGGAGATAGGGTGGAGGTTATTCAAGTCTTTTATGGTTAATTCAAAGGTACATAACCATGTATGAGGTCATCATTACCCTTTTTGGCATGTATGTGTCATGATTAAAGCATGAGCTGTCATTTAAAACAAAAAACCTTATCCTAAGCTGCTATTTGTCACTTAACATTCATTCTTGCATGTGAAACATCTCAATGTCACTATTTGAGAGCTGCCTCATCACACCAAGCAGTGTGTTGTCCAATTTGGCTTTACAAGTGTCACCTTTTTAAGAGGGAAACTTGGTTATAAAAGGAGATGGTCATGTAAAAGAAAGCACACAAAGGAGGCTATGTGGATAAGATAGAATCTCATGGATGCCCTAGCTTTGTTGAAACATGCATCAGTGCAAGTTGTCAAAATTTCTGCTGGAGCTAACAAGGAAATTGCTGTGTTTTTGGACTGTTTGAGAAGTAATTTTAAAGAGAGGATTATGGATGAACAAAGATTAATTTGGAAATACTGAGAGAGGTTATTGTCAAGCATAGCACAAGGAAACATTACCTCTTTCACTTTTCTCACAAGTGCTATCAGTTGGGAGATACAGGATGTCTTTGGGCCCTATTTTAAGAAAACAAAGTTTTCTTGTTTTATACATGTTTTTAAAATGCAGGTTCTGGACAGCTGGAGATGGTTTTCAAAAACCCAAGAGACGTTTTTCTTTAGAACATTATTATTGACAAAAACCTCCTCCGGTTTTTTAAAATACATCATGTATTAGGAGATGTAAGCTCTGTTCTAAGACCTATTTTTCAGAAAAAACAGGAAAAATCTGTAAAGATGTTTTAAATATGTAAGGTAATGCTGATTGTGTTCCTCATTAGTTTGATGAGGTCCATAACATTCAGAGAGGTTCATGCTATGCTGAAGGTCAATTTTTAATAGTTGGAGGTCATTTTTTGAAGAAAATCTCGAAATCTGGAATTTCTGCACTTTTTCACACTTTCGTAGCGTTTCCTAGGCTTAAAGCCAGGAAAATGCTACGAAAATTTCTGTAGCAGCCTATTTGCTTCCAAAATCACTTTTTTAAGTTTTGAAGGAGGGATTTTAATGGTGGTGAGGTGTCATGTCGTGGTTGACACCATGGAACGACAAAAGAGCAAAATTTATGGGTGCAAAAGCTATTTTCTGAATGCTACTAAAGCTTGCTACGAAACTGTCCTGTTTTCGTAGCGAGTTGTTTTTGAAGGTTTTGGAGAAGCTTAATGACATTTTTGGACAGCTGGAATCCTCCAACATGTCAAGGGATCTTAATATCAAATACTTATGACTCAAATAGAGTGTCATGCAAGCAGGTCATCAATCAAAACAACGTTGAAGTCAAGGGTCATGCTTTCCTAAAAAGTAGGCTTATGCTCCATAGATCTAGAAGTGGTTTGAAAGTAACTTTTTAAAAGTTGTTCTCAATGGGATGTGTTAAAGAGTATCAGAGCAGTGCTAGAGTATCATAACAAAGGATTGCTAAATGGAAACATTTGTCATGAAGATGGTTTGAAGCTGCCAACTCATCATGCTACCATATCATCAATGTAACAACTCCTTAATAGTAGGCAGAACAGTTTCATGATGACAGTAAGTGTATTAATTTTTTGATTGTGGTCAGTATGGTTGAAGGACATGATTCCTTTCGAGGAAGTTGGATCATATTTAGATAAAATTGTAATAAATAGGTGTTTGAGTTATGTTAGGACTCTAAATCCTAATTTAGTAGGTGTCAGTTTCTAGTTATAAATATCTAGTTTGTGGTTAGATTAGGTGGCAATAAAGAAACTTAATAATCTAGCCATTTGGCAGAGTGGATGTAAAGGCTAGATGCCTATAAGTAAACAATACTTCAATGTATGAAGGGTTGGGATATGTTATGGCTGACTGCTACTATTGTAAACAGGTTTTGATCAGTAATAGAGAGTGGCTATTGGTTTCTTCCTTCACCTGAGATTCATTTGATACTTTAATGAACATTGTCCTATGTATCTTATTACTTTGTGTCAATATGTTAATGTTTGATTACTCATAATTCTTGCTTTGCATGCTCTGAATTCCTTTCAAGCACTAAACTATTGGATATCTTTCTCAATGTCCTGCTTTCAATATCTTAATGTTCATTACTCATAATTCATGTTTCTCCTGCTCTGAATTCCTTTGAACATTTATATATTGAGTAAACTCTATATGTGTGTATTCTACTTTCATTTAAGTATCTACATGCCTTAGCTTCCACAAGGAGAGCCTTTGTCATTGAGTTCCTTGTGACTGACTCCATAGCCTAATGGTAGCAACCCTTCATCTTTTCAAATTGCAAACATACAAAACCAAGACACAGTTCATAGAGTTAGCAATCTATCTATATCATTATCTAATATCATAAACCCCTGTGAGAGAGCCCTCTTAGACTGAAGAGGCTACGCTTCAGTCAAAAGCTGGTTTGAAACAGTTACATAGAGTTATCTGATCAATAGCCAATCAAGTACAATTTTGTGATAACATAACCCAATAAGAACAATCTTCCTTCAATATTGCATATAATCTCTCTACAAGATATGAACTCAGGACAACATGATCATCACACACCCCTTAACTCTATATAATCAAACCAAAAACCATACCGTATTAAAATTTTGTCCTTACTGCTATGAACAAGGCACTAATCTCTGCATACAATGATATTTGATTGCAAACAATAATGTGCATTCACTAATGACTTTCAAGATTGTGTCACTAATGACTCTCAAACCCCTGCAACAAACACATTACTATGCAAACACTGAAACATCTATGTCAAGCCCTTCACAAATTCAACATCAACAAATTAACTTGGCTTCATCACATCATCAAGCTATTGTGGCAACACACAAAGACAAAGGAAGAAAATCACCAGCCCCCTAGCATCAATCACTCTCAAACCAATGAAGATCTTTCTATACAACATAAAAGTCAGTCATCAATGGTCTCTAGTTTCTATAAATATAGTGCTTGTGTAAAATCGATTGATCTCTCTAACATCAATTCTATGTCAATACTGTTGTGACACTATAATTTACAAGATTTCCAAGAATAAACGATAGAGGACAACATCAAACCACTTGGAGTCCAAGGCCTAGCCTTCCTAGACTCAGAGAGGGCTCTCTCTGTTTTTATGATTTAACATGATGATTATAACTGCTAATATTAGGCTAGTTATAGAAATTATGAGGTTTTTTTGGTTTGATTGATTGTGTGGTTGGAAAGATAGAGCTGTGAAAGTTAATCCATTGGGCTATGGAGTCACAAAAGGTTGAATTGTGCATAAATTTTTCAAGGGAATTCACAGGGCAAGCTAACTATGCAGACTGGATCTTACTGGCAGTGTGAATATGAGATGAAAGAAAGCAGTGAGTTCGGTAATAGCTAAAGAGCAGTTAAGAATTCTTTAACTATACTTCAGAAGAAAACATTAAGATAATAAACACAGATAGAGTTAAGGTGCTCTCTCAGCAAATATTAATCTAAATTTTCTATTTTACAATCATATAAATTGATGCACAACATGAAAGACAGAGAAAAAACATTAACATAGAGGAAAAAACATCACCATTAACATAGCTCAAGAATCCTGTGAACGATCTCTTATTATTGATGCCCAAAAAAAACTACAGTGCTCCTATACAATGATATTTTAAAATGCAGAGTCTAACAAGGTCCAACCCTTGATAATGAAAATGCAAGCAGTATTTAACTACAACTAGGCTGGTTTCCCTAATCTACTTTGACAATCTACATTAACTACAAATTTAATTAAAACTTGACAACTATGGCCATGAAAGGGCCAAAAAAAAAATATCTTTGGAAAAACACCGACTCTAACATTAACTTCTGACTGTAGCATTAAATTCAGCAACTCTTCGTAAACCAAAAAGTAGGCTGAAGGTGGCTAAGGTGGTCACGAAGAGGTAACGATAGTGGCCTTGACATCTGGCTCTGCATTTTAGGTCACCGCTGATGGATTATTAAATATGATGTGATGTTGGCTTTTCAGATCGACCGGTGGCTGTACTGACGTGTCCATTGCGTCTTTTCAGTCCTGGTACATGCACAATCTGCCCCATTCCTTCTTGTTTGGAATTTTTGTACCTATGACCTATCTGTACGCTTCATCCACCTCTGTGTATTTGTTGAAGTGTTAGCCCCCTATGAAATTTTTGACAAGATAATAGGGGGCTAAATCATTGTTGAGTCTTCAAGGAATGCATTTCATCTGAAAACAGAGTCTCCTTGAAGCCTCCATGTGTCTTCTATCCTTTGAGGAAATCCCCCCTGTTGATTCCCCTTTTAAAGCCTCTCTGTTATGAAGAAATTCCCAAAAGCCCCCTTTTCCTTCTTATTTCACACCCAATTAGCCTCTATTTTATCCCCCTTGTCTTCCCCTTCTATTTCCTTTTACCCCTCAAATCCTCCCAAAAATCCCCGTAAAATCTCCCTTACCCTTTGTTTAGCCTTTTTCCCCTTTCCCTCTATCGTTCCCCTCCTTCACCTTCAAAATCCATTGAAATGGGCCAAACCCACTTTTCGACCTTATTATAAGGCCTAGCCCCTTTACCGCAAGCCCCGAGCCACTTTTCTTCATGTGTCCGAGCGCTTAGAGCTCCGCGCTAATCCCCAGGCGCTAATCGCAATCGGAATAGTCGAAGGGGCGAATTCCTTTGTAACATTGAGAAAAAAGCCGATGCGATTTTTTTATTACAATACGCCCGCGACACATTTCACACCGTTGATCTATCCCCCCGATCCAACAGTTGAGCGCTAATCGCACTCCCCGCCCAATCGCAATCGGAACTTTGGATTAGTGCCACTCTTGTTTCCCCCCGATTGCGATCTGCCGATCACATTCTCCACCGTCGATTCTTCTCACTAATCCAACAGCCCCGCACTAATCGCCCCATCGCAATCGCGGAGTTCAATCGCAACCCCTTTTCCGTGCCTCCCGATTGTTATCCCCCGATTGCTCTCTCCACCGTTGATTCGTCCCGCGATCCGACGGCCAACGCTCAATCGCACTCTCCGCCCGATCGCTGATCGTAGTTCCTTCTATCCCCCCCCCCCCCGATTAAATCTCCGCCGTCCATCTCCCTGCTGATCCTACGGCTCAGCGCTAATCGCATCGTCGTTCCGCCGCCCCTCTTCTCTCCCTCCGATTGAACGTGAACCGTTGATCTGATCCCCGATCGAACGGTCAGCGCTCAATCGCGCTCCGACCTCCGATCGCAATCACATGTCCTATCTTCCCATCCCCGATTGCGATTGCTCCGATTTGATATCGTCCGTCCGTTTCCTCCCAGATCCAACGGTCATCGCTACTCCCGATCGCAGGTCCTCTCCCGATCCCCCCAATCGCACTGCCCCTCCGATTACATCCCCGCCGTTCATTCCTCCCCCAGATCGACGGTCCTCGCTCAATCGCGTCCCCCCTCTCCAATCGCAATCGAAACTTTTGTGATGAGTGTTGCGATTGCTCCCCGCTCCGATCTCCGATTGCGATTGACCTCCTGGGCCCTATCGTACTTCCCTTCCGCCTATTCATGTGTTATGCGGCCTTTCCCTTTGTTAATTGAAATTGGTATTATTTCAGTTTTACAAAGGTTTTCGCCAATCACATCGGAAGTTTTGTGTTGTATCGCTTTACTGCCGTCTCCGATTGCGATTGCGATTAGTCCCCAGTCCCACATCTAAAGATTCCGCTCCATGGTTTTTCTTCCATTTCCTTTGTATTTCCCCCAAATGCTAATCTTTGGGCTTTCACACTAATAGCCTTTTCTTCCGCCTTTCTCCGCTATTTTTGTCGTTTTCTCTATTCCGCCACTGTTCCAACAGGCCTCTGAAGCAACTCCTCCGCCACCACTGCCCGGGCTTGTAACAGTTTATTTCATTGTGCAGATAACACAGAGAGGCCATTTCAGCTGGCCAGCAAAGCAGCAGAGACTGGATCAGAAGGGATTTGAGCCTGTAATTGAATATTTGAAGCGCTAATCCCATTATCAAAGAATTGAGGCTCAGTTTGAAGACTAAGAGCGCACCAGCAAGACATAACTGTGCCACCTAACAGCAGAGTGCTTTTCTTCTAGAAGTACACCTTCTCACAGCGTCCTCCACACCTCTCGAGCCCAGGAAAGATTAATACGATGACAGAACCTCTCAAGGGGCTATCAGGCAGCATTAAAGAAGCATGGAGGGACCTTGCAGATTTTCCACCCAGTTCATTTATTTCAGAATGGCAGCACAGAGCTCCAAACACCAGAAAGGACTCCAAGGAACATATCAGAGGTCAAAATCGACCTGACAGAGATCTCCGAAATCCGCTCTCGTAGAACACCCAATACAGGCATTGCCATTGACATTTATGGGCAAGGACACTTCCGCCTTACTATCTTAATGAGGTTCATTCAATGGTTCACCTACTTCTGTTTCTTCCCATTCCCCTATAAGAATTCCCCGAGAACTATTGTAAAGGTTGTTGTTGCCTTGTTGGGCGTCTTGCTGTTAGAGGGATTCATTCGACTGTTAGAACAGTCTTGGGAGGGAATAGCAGAGTAGTATTGTGTAATAGGCTGGGAGGAAATTCTGGATTGTATCAGCCATTGAGCTACATTGTACATGACTGGTTTTGCATCATTAATCAAGCACATTTCACAGGATCCTGGTCTATTACTATTGGTGATGTTTTTCTCACTCTGTTTATTACATTTTCATATTGTTCCATGTTCTTCTGGTAGACAATAGAAGTATAACATAGGATTCACCCTTGTTAGGTGCCCTATGTTTCCTGCTCTCCCTACCTTTATGTTTTCTGCTTTATGTGTTATCTGAGAATGGTTTTCAGTTGATTTAACCAGCGCAGTGGATGTTATTGCCTGCTGGCTGATGTATGAATTAGTTGAAGCTGTTCCTAGATGTTCTTGAGGGGTTTTAAGCTGGAAGGCTTGGGAACACTGGGGATGAGTGTTAGCCCTGTCCACTAGGATCCTTGCACGACCAGCTGACCTTTCTAAGATCCCTTTGTTTATCTTATCTCTGTTTTCCCCTTGGAGTTGCTAAAGCAGGCCTGGAGTTAAATGACCTCTGGTCTGATCTATAAGCAGCCCCTTTGTCTCTTTGAGAGTTGCCTTAGAGTATGTACAAGCAGGTCTGGAGTTAAATGACCTCTGACCTGATCTATAGATAGAAATTTGGTTGTCTTTCCTTCTTCCACTTTCCCTCCTCAATGTTCCATTCCATCATCTGCCTAAAAGATCCTTTAGTGTAGATGACTTTCCCTTTGGAAGCCTTGGCTAGTGGATGCAAGTAATTCCCTTTCATGACTCCATAGCCCAATGGATGGCATGGTCTTGGCCTATCCTCTTTGCTAAAGCCTCCTGCTGTTTTGTTCCTTTCTTCCCATTGCTTTCCCAGTCCGTGATCTCCTAACCAACCCAGCAACCCTTCAACCAAATCATTTCAAAACCCCTCGTGCTTCATAACTAGCCTAACATCTCATTTCGAGCTTCAAAGACATATCATTCTTTGCTCTATTTGGAGAGATCCCTCTCCGGGTCCAGGAGGGCTAGATCCTAGGGCCCAAAAGTGGTTCTGATGTTGTCTCATCTTTTGGTCTTGCCAATCTGGCCAAAACATGGGAACCCGAACATAATGGCGACTCCACTAGGGACTCTGAGTGCATTTCACCTTAAACATTCTTAGGCACTCAAAGACCCAAAATCTCTGGTTATATTGGCATTTACATTGCTGATGGTGGACAACATCCTACTTCAAATGTTCATATACATCCACCTGGCGACTCCACACTCCATAATCCTCGAAGACTCCACTGGAGGAAGAACCTGAAAGATGGCCAGACCTCATAGAAGGGTAGAACATACTGGTTGGATTTGGTTTAAAGAGTTTATTGTTTTTGTCTATCACTATGTCCTGTCCTTTTTCAAGCCAAATCGAGTGTACGAAGATGAAACCCATGATGAGTATGGGAAAGATCTCAAGCCTCAGTCTTCAGACCGTGAGTAGACCTATACTCCTGTGAAAAACCTGGTGGAACAAGAAGCTCATGTTGTATCTCCCACTCTTCAAGAAGCTTCAAGCAGCCATGAGCCCATTGTTACATCACCCACACCTACAAAGGTCATAGAAAGATATAAGCCCCTGGTTTTACCTCTTTTCTTCCAACCCCTGCCGACAGAATTAATAAACCAGCTGCCTCATTTTGATGGGGAAAATAAAGGGTCCTCTGCTGAAGAACATGTTCAAAATCTGGAGGATTTACTTGAGCTGTATGAAATAGAAGAAGATGATGTGTGCATTAGGATGTTTGCTTTGTCATTACAAGGAAATGTTAAGAGTTGGCTCAAAGGCCTTCCAGAAGCAAGCATTTTCTGCTTCCATCAGTTTTCTCAAGTTTTCCTTGATAGATGGGCGGCCTCGAAGAATGCTCTCCTCATCCTAAAAGAATATCAAAATTTGAGAAGGCAGCCAGGAGAGACAGTGCAAGAGTTTTTAGCCAGGTTCAATAAGGTATATGATGCAATGCCTTCTGATATAAAACCACCTTTGGGATGGGCTTTATTGCACTATCCAAGTTCTTTTGACCCCGAGGTGGAATTCCATATAAGGAAAAAAGAGCCTTTGAGCCTGGAGGAAATGCAGGATATAGCAATCACTGTCGAATACAACATACAGTGCAGGGAAGAAAGATTACAAGCAGCAAGGAAGGACCGAATAAAGAAAACAGTGCAGATCTCTTTAGAGGACAAGCTGGAAAGACTGATAGAGACTGCCAGTTCCTTGCTGAAAGCAAAAGAGCAAGAATATGAGGCTGCAACCAGAGAGGATGATTGGGAAAGACCTGCTCCTCGTCCTCAGAAAGGACAAATCAGATCACTGCAAGACAGAAGTTACATGCAAAGCATGTATGAGGAAACAAAGCCCGAACCAGAAAATGAACTTGCAGACTATTTTGTAGAAAGACTTAATGAGAGTTCTGAAGACATGGTGGATAACAATGCTTGTAATTATGATTTCTCCGATGTTTATCTGTCTGATGGTAATTTTTTCCAAAGGGAAACTGAGCTTGCAGGGACATCTTCAGAATATTCATGGGAGGAAGATCACGACCATCAACTTCAGGAAAGCAAT
Organism: Pinus albicaulis; assembly: GCA_034641835.2. Taxonomy (NCBI): domain Eukaryota; kingdom Viridiplantae; phylum Streptophyta; class Pinopsida; order Pinales; family Pinaceae; genus Pinus; species Pinus albicaulis. Next base: position 37,409 of record JAXQQM020068304.1, read on the forward strand.
GAGCTAATGCAGGCCATCTACGATACTGATGGAGAAGGCGTTGAAAGCATGATAGTAGACAAGGATTCACTGAATCTTCTCTCTATTTTATATCCAAACATCAGTTATACTTGCCAAGCAGACAGAGGCCAGCATCTCTTCAGCACAGAGGACGAGGAGGAAAGAGATGAAGAAAATCTTGAGCGGAATGAATGCCCAGAGCCTTCTCCCGAAGGGATTAAGGTAATCAAAGAAGCCCCCGCTCAAGAATATGTTGATTTTTTCACAGAGTTTAGCCCGTTGCAGCAGAACCGACCTGTGGTACTAGAGGACAACACTGTTGAATATAATGAGCCCTCTAGCTCAGGCTGCATTGAAGATGAGCGAGATCTCCTTCCCCGCAGGCGTCTCGGCCTTGATCTAGAGGAAGAGGAGGTATTACTGGTTGATGCCCATATGCCAAATACTCCCAACCAGGAAGAAGGGGAGTGTGATTACAAAAGCCTCACTACAGATGCAGTGATTGAAGCTGCCCAGGATGCAGGCAGCCTATCAGTCATGGTAGGCTTTGAAGAAAAAAGTTTACATCATGAGTTTGTTGACCCTGTGGCAGACTACATGGAGGCCCTGATTGGCTCAGCTCCACAAGCATCAATCTTTTGCAAGAGCCAAATACATCAGAGTTGGTCACCACTGATGGTGGCTTCAGTTTTGAAGGACCACATGCAGAGCACCCTGTGGTTATCTCTGACAGGCAGTCAGTGCTCATATCCTTTTTTGCTATTACTTGACTGGCTGCATTGGCATTACTACATCACCTAAACCATCAGAGTTTTCTAGTTAGAGTAGGGTAGGTAGGAAGCTCAATAAAGCTCAGTACATGAGCAAGTAGATTAGTTGTTTCATTTTCTGTCTTAGAATGTAGAGAAGAAACCTGCTAGACAGTCTAATCCTAGCAGGTAGTAGTGTAGGTAGAGAAACATATGAGGCCAACAGTCTAATCTGGTCTCATGGAGCAATAAGGGTAGAAGTAGACTAGGTTTATTTTTCCTGTTTGTAAAAATTGATGATGTAAAAGGGTCTGCAAGTCCAAATGCACCCAAGAAGAAAAATGTTAGGACTATAGTGTGGGTAGGTAGTTGTGTGGGAGAATTTTATTGCTGATATGTTGTCTTCATAGTTTGTGGCAGCTGATCAAGGAAAGAAAAGGATGGTTCAAGCAGCAGGCATCTGGCCTACACCAAGAGATCAATTTCTGAATTCTTGACTCCTTCAAGAAGAAGCCATCCCCATGTGGAGCCACTATTAGCCCCCCTATGAAATTTTTGACAAGCAAATAGGGGGCTAAATCATTGTTGAGTCTTCAAGGAATGCATTTCCTCTGAAAACACAGTCTCCTTGAAGCCTCCATGTGTCTTTGCCCTTTGATAGTATCCCCTCTTCTGATTTCCTTTATAAATCCTCTCTGCTATGAAGAAATGCCCAAAGGCCCCCTTTTCCTTCTTATTTCACACCCAATTAGCCTCTATTTTATCCCCCTTGTCTTCCCCTTCTATTTCCCTTTTTTACCCCTCAAATCCTCCCAAAATCCCCGTAAAATCTCCCCCTTACCCTTTGTTTAGCCTTTTTCCCCTTTCCCCCTCTATCGTTCCCCTCCTTCACCTTCAAAATCCATTGAAATGGGCCAAAACCCACTTTCCGACCTTATTATAAGGCCTAGCCCCTTTACCGCAAGCCCCTTGAGCCACTTTCCCCCCATGTGTCCGAGCGCCAGGACCAAGCACTTAGGTCTTGAGCGCTAATCGCAATTGGAATAGTCAGAGGGGCGAATTCCTTTGTAACATTGAGAAAAAAGCCGATGCGGTTGTTTTATTACAATACGCCCGCGACACATTTAACACCATTGATCTGTCCCCCCGATCCAACGGTTGAGCACTGATCACACTCCCCGCCCAATCGCAATCGGAACTTTGGAGTAGTGCCACTCTTGTTTCCCCCCGATTGCGATCTGTCGATCACATTCTCCACCGTCGATTCTTCTCGCTAATCCAACGGCCCCGCACTAATCGCTCCATCGCAATCGCGGAATTCAATCGCAACCCCTTTTCCGTGCCTCCCGATTTTTATCCCCCGATTTCTCTCTCCACCGTTGATTCGTCCCACGATCCGATGGCCAGCGCTCAATCGCACCCTCCGCCCGATCGTTGATCGCAAGTCCTTCTGTTTCCCCCCCGATTAAATCTTCGTCGTCCATCTCCCTGCTGATCCTATGGCTCAGCGCTAATCGCATCGTCGTTCTGTCGCCCCTCTTCTCTCCCTCCGATTGAACGTGAACCGTTGATCTGATCCCCGATCCAACGGTCAGCGCTCAATCGCGCTCTGACCTTCAATCGCAATCGCATGTCCTATCTTCCCATCCCCGATTGCGATTGCTCCGATTTGATCTCGTCCGTCCATTTCCTCCCAGATCCAACGGTCATCGCTACTCCCGATCGCAGGTCCTCTCCCGATCCCCCCGATCGCACTGCCCCTCCAATTACATCCCCGCCGTTCATTCCTCCCCCAGATCGACGGTCCTCGCTCAATCGCGTCCCCCCTCTCCAATCGCAATCGGAACTTTTGTGATGAGTGTTGCGATTGCTCCCCGCTCCGATCTCCCGATTACATGACCCGCCGGGCTCCCACTGGGAGCTCACGATTATAAAAGATATGTTCTTCCTGTTAATTAAATTGGTATTATTTCGCTTTTTACAGTTGTCACCAACGCATCGAAGTTTTGTGTTGTGTCATTTCGCTTTACTCCGTCTCCGATTGCGATTGCATTGGTCCTTGTCCCACATCTAAAGCTTCCGTCCATGGTTTTTTCTTCCATTACCTTTGTATTTCCCTGGGCCAACAATCTTTGGGCTTTCACTGACAGCTCTTTCTTCCGCCTTTCTCCGCTATTTTTCAACCGTTTATCTATTCCGCCATAACCCAACAGCCTCTCAAGCAATTCCTCCGCCTACCACCGGGGTTTGCAATGGGCTTTATTTCATTGTGTGTGATAATATAGAGAGGTTATTTCTACCCAAGTCAGTAGCTAAACAGTTATTCCGAATGGGAGGATTTGAGCCTGTAATTGAATATTTGAAGCGCTAATCCCGTGATCAAAGAATTGAGGCTCAGTTTGAAGAATAAGAGCGCACCAGCAAGACATAACTGCACCACCTAACAACAAAGTGCTTTTCTCCTAGAAGTACACCTTCTCACAGCGTCCTCCGTGCCTCTCGAGCCCAGGAAAGATTAATACGATGACAGAACCTCTCAAGGGGCTGTCAGGCAGAATTAAAGAAGCATGGAGGGACCTTGCAGATGTTCCACCCAGTTCATTTATTTCAGAATGGCAGCACAGAGCTCCAAACACCAGAAAGGACTCCAAGGAACATATCGCAGACATCAAGAAACTCCGACAAAGATCTCCGAACCAATCTCGTAGAGTTTTCAACATAGCATTGCCATTTCATAGTATGGGCGAGAACACTTCCGCTTTACTATCTTAATGAGCAAATGAGGTTCATCTAATGGTTCACCTACTTATGTTTCTTCCCATTCCCCTATAAGAATTCCCCGAGAACTATTGTAAAGGTTGTTGTTGTTGTTCGGTTGTTCGGCTGTTGCTGTTAGTGGGATTCATTCAGACTATTAGAACAGTCGTGGGAGGGAGTAGCAGAGTAGTTGTATGTAATAGGCTGGGAGGAGAAGTCTGGACTGTATTAGCCATTGAGCTTATTGTACATGACTGGTTTCGCATCAATTAATCAAAGCACATTTCACAGGATCCTGGTCTATTACTATTGGTGATGTTCTTCTTACTTCGTTTAATGCATTTCCATATTGTTTCATTGTTCTTCTGGGCTTGCATCAGAATAATGGTATAGGATTCACCCTTGTTAGATGCCCTATGCTGTCTCCTCTCCTTGCCTTCAATGTTTTCTGCTAAATGTGTTATCTGAGAAGTGATTTCAGTCAATTTAACCAGTGTAGTGGATGTTATTTCCTACTCTCTGATGTATGAATTGGTTGAATCAGTGCTTAGATGTTCTTGCTGGGTTTAAGCTGGAAGGTTTGGGAACACTGGGGATGAGTGTTAGCCCTGTCCACTAGGATCCTTGCGCGACCAGCCGGCCTTTCTAAGATCCCTTCGTTAATCTTATCTCTGTTTTCCCCTTGGAGTTGCTAAAGCAGACCTGGAGTTAAATGACCTCTGGTCTGATCTATAAGCAACCCCTTTGTCTCTTTGAGAGCTGCCTTAGAGTATGTCCAAGCAGGTCTGGAGTTAAATGACCTCTGACCTGATCTATAGATAGAAATTTGGTTGTCTTTCCTTCTTCCACTTTCCCTCCTTAATGTTCCATTCCATCATCTGCCTAAAAGATCCTTTAGTGTAGATGACTTGCCCTTTGAAAGCCTTGGCTAGTTGTTGCATGTAATTTCCTTTCATGACTCCATAGCCCAATGGATGGCACTGGCTTGGCCTATCTTCTTTGCTGAAAGATCCAGCTGCTTTGTTTCCTTTCCTCCCATTACTTTCTCAGTCTATGATCTCCTGAACAACCCAGCAACCAACCAACCAAATCATTTTAAAACCTCCTTTTGTGCTTCATAACTAGCCTAACATTTCAATCTGAGCTTTCAAAGATTTATCATTCTTTGCTCTATTTGGAGAGATCCCTCTCCGGGTCCAGGAGGGCTAGATCCTAGGGCCCCAAAGTGGTTTGATGTTGTCTCATCTTTTGGTATTGCCAAATCTGCCAAAACATGGGAACCCCAACAAAAGGTAGGCCTGGTGAGAAAAACGTGTTCCTAGTAAGCGCGTAGGCATGGTGAGAAAAATGTGCATCAGCTCGTGTTGAATGAAAACATCATTGCTTAGGAGATCCAAGTCAACCTTTCCAGTCACATTTCCTTTAATGTTGGAAAATTTAGTGGTATCCTTAGCTGCTTCCCTGAGCTTGGTCATGTAATCTCCCTTTTGGATCAGCTTGTTGTTGATTACATACAGTTGGGGCAGTCCCTTTGCCCTCAGAGGCTCAATCTTGTTTAAGGATCTGCCAACGGCCATGTCCAATTCACGACACTTCTCCAGTTGCCTCATTAAATTCCTCTTAGTGAGGACCCTTCTTACCTCTAGTATGGTTGTTGCTCTGTCCTGCACATCTAGCTCCTCCAGCTCAAAACTAGTCTTGGAATTTAAGAATTTTATGATTTTAGGCGCTGTTATTGGCATATCCCCCAACTTCTCAGTTGCTTTCTTGATAGCCACCTTGAATTTATCATTTAGCTCCTTCTGTTAAAAATTAATGTGGATGGAATGCCACATTCCATCCACTATCTCTATGATACTGCCCCAAACTATCAACTTCATTTGACCCAATATGCTGCTGGCAGAAAAATCCTTTTCTGCCTTCTCCAACCTTTCTATTTGCTTCTTGGCTATCTCATGGGCAGTTTTTGATCTAGCCTTTTGATCCCTCAGGATACCAATTTACGCCTCCAACTTCTTGATCTCCTGTGATTGTAGGATCATGCTCTCCATAAATTTGGACAGCTGATCTGTCCCACTAGATGCTCCAGCAGTTGCTGGAACAACTGATGGAATTGATGAGATGGGGACAACTTCTGATGGGATGAGTGTCCCTCGAGCTACTTCTTCTTTTTCCTTCAGTAGCTTCTCCATCTCGGTCTCCACCTTTTTGATTTGAGAAGACTGTTCAATAACTAGCTTCATCAATTCTGCCTTCTGTGATTCATCTTCCTCAATGCCCTTAGCCAAGGGGCCCTCTGTTACTGGCATCTTGAGCTGTTTTCTGAGGGCTACTATGCCAACATTATTTTTCTTCAAAAACTCATCCACAACTTGAACATTGTTTGGGTCATGCCCAAGCTTCACTATTATATCTTCTAACGTCTTGATCCTTGAGTCTCTGGCCATGGCATATATCCTCTCCATATTGAGTTGTGAATGGGTATTGGATAAATACACCTACAATTTTGACAAGCTCATAGGAGTACTTGTCAAGGTTGAAGCTACCATCTCCCCGATCTGTTTGTGTAATTCCATGTGGTCAATAGGATGGAAGTCCTTAGAACTGAACTCGAATGATGCTTTCTTATAATCTCCTGCTCCTTGAGGCTATGTAACAAAGGCTTCTATGTATGCCATATGCAGCCTCCCTTTTTTAGTGTCAAAAGAAGATAGGAGCCTGCTTTGTGAACTTGAGGTCTACTTCCACAGCTGATTGTATGTATTGGTATTCAACACTTCATTCCTCAACTTCATGTCTTTGAATACCTCAAAGACATACTTCTCTTGTACTTCCATGGCAGGTCTATAAGCAAATGCTTGTAGACCTTGTTGCTGAGCAGATACTGTGGCTGATGATGTAGGTGAGGCCATTGTATCTCCATATACTAATGATGACTTAGGGGTATCCATGATGTGAATCACTATCTGTTGCTCTGATTCACCTCCTTGGTCGATCTCCATATGAATTTAGGCCCTTTTCTTATATTTTAGCTTGAAATATTTTCTATAGGTATCAGTCACCGAAGGTGACTGATCCTCTCTTGGCCTCTTTCTCCCTATCTCTTTCTTTGGTTATTTCCCCTTGTCCTATTTTTCTTCTACACTCCTCCTTTCTTGTGGTGTTGGGGTCTGAATGCCTGAAGTGGAGATGATTTTTTTTTCATCTTCTTGGAGGGTGTTGGCCACCCATTCTATTTGGTTGGCATACTGCTCAATCACAATTCTATGTATATGAGCATAGGGTATGGATCTGTTTCCACCCTTTTCTTGGAGATAATCCCTATAGGGTCATAAGACCAAGTGAAACTATGACTGAAACCCATCCCCTTCAGTATCTTATCTGCCTCCTCCCCTGCTGCTCTACTGTTGCAGATGAAAGGCCCAACTTGTGTCTTGATATTGAACCGAGCCTTCTTCTTTGCAGAAATAAAATGGAGCTCATCTGCATCTATCATCCACCTTATGTACTCCACTACTAAGATCCTCATGGAGAGGAACTTTGGCAATTTGTACGGGGCTAACTCACTTCCATAGATTCGAATCTCTATGTAATTTTGTACGAGTACCAATCTGTTGTCTTCACTTTCTCTGTTAGCTGCATGTTCTTCCTGATTTCTTCACTTATCCTAGGCTCTCCTGCACTGTTGAGTGTGCTGATGATTGGATGCACAAACCAATCCACAAAATCCTTATATGTGTATTTCTTCTGTTCCTTAAACACCAAGGTGGTCTAGAAGATGATACATTAAGGCTCATCATCTTCATTTATCTTGGTCATATAAACTTGCAATCTACTGGATTGGAAATACACAAACATATATACCAACACAAAGGTGTATTTGAAAACCTCCTCTATGTGAAACCTTAAAAATTGTTCATGAATGGAATCTGCTAGGAACTGGGCATAATTAAACATGATGGTGGGTTTAGCTTTTGAGGAGAGAATGGACAAAAAACATATCACAGCTTCATCGAACCACTGATCAGAGTGATAGCCCAGTAAATAATAAAGGATAGTGACAATTTTCATGGTTCTTTCAGGAAAAATAGATGTAGGGTAGGGTGGGTTTTTGATAGGCATTGGTGCATCAGTTGCCATAAAAAGTTGCAGAGTTTTGGCTCTACTGGAAAAATCAATTCTCTGATAAATTACCCTAAGGGCTTCATAAGAAAATGGGACTGATTATTCAAGTGTGGGGGCCTACATCATTTTTTGAATGGACTGGGCATTGATGGTGAACAAGATTTCTCCTATTGGGGTGACTATGGTCCTCTGATTGATGCCATAGTAGGCTTGGCATTTTCTGATGAATTTAGGGCAAATGTGGGTCTTGGGAAAAATGTACGGGGGAAACTGGGTCTCCCATGGGCTGATATCATTGTCTTCATCGAGAAATTTTTCCTTGAGCCAGCAGTAGACATCGAACAAGTTGAAGTTTGACTCTGTCTCATGAATTTTGTAATCTCGGTCTGCCAGGGTTGTATGATCTAAATCCAATTGTGGGTACACCATGAGGATGAAAGGTTCCTGGGCCTTCTTAGGAGAGACATGGTTAATCTTCTCTAACTTATATTCAATCTGTAATGGAGAATAGGATATAAGAAAAGGGAGTAGAGAGGGGAAAAAATTGTTATTGAGGAAGGGGGATAATCAAAGGGACCACGATCATAATGCTTTGACAGTGAAACTGTGACCCGGTTAGCGGGAGTAGTTGATACCTTTGGTGGACACAGGGTCTCTTACAATAATTCGTTTAACCTGTGATCCTTCTTGTAGTTCTCAGAAAATTCGATCTCTACAACTTTTAATTAGAAAAAACACAGTAAACTATGTAGCAAGTATGAATTTGGCTTTTAACTCATGATTGGTGAGACGTTTGGGTGGCGCGGGTCCATTGGACAACATCCCGACCATTCATGGTGCAACGACCATCTTGGTGGGAAAATGCAATTGGGCGGGGGACAGGTCAACGAGGACGTGGCGTGGCAGGAGAAGGCAACAGATAGTCCAACGGTCTGGCGGGGGCATGGTTTTATGTGGTGGCGAAAACCGCTTTCGAAGGGGGGTGGAGGAGGTAAGTTGTATTGGTGGGGGGGCGGAATGAGATGTGGGCCGTTGGATGGATCGCGGATGCAAAAAGATGAGGGGAGTTGTGGGGTTATTTAACTTAGGTGGGGATGAGTGATATGAGGTGTGACGGGACAACCGATGTGATGGTGGGGTCGGGGTATGAGGGTCGAGGGGTAACGGAAAATTTAGGATAAAGAAAATATGCAAGGGGTGGGGTAGAAAAATAAATGCATGTGGTCGGGACTTAGGAATAAAAAACATACCATAAGGTTCCAAACTTTATAAAAACACCTCTTTTCAGACCTTTAGAGCATAATTTCTCCTTGCACTTTGATTTCTCCTCTTTTTATTTCTCTTTTGTTATCATAGGAATATCAATAAGCAACTTTTGAGGTTGTTGATTCGTAGGATTAACTTCACATTTTTATCCATCCCTATTTTTCAGCAATTTACCTACCCAAACTACAAACCTAACCTTTTTTCTTCCTTTTAGGGTGCATTTAGACTTGAAGACCCTGAAATCATTTTTCTTTAAGTTTCTAACCTATCACCTATCCCTTATTTCTCCTATTGGTTCAGATTAAACTGTTAAACCAATGTCATTTTCTACCTATCTATTGATAAGCCAAGATTAAATGGTTTGGCAAATCTTCATTTCTAACCTATCAACAAAAAATTCAAAATTGTATGATCATGCTTAGGCTGTATGATTGAACAAGCTTTTCTAAATAGTAGTGGCATTTTGATTTGTAGCGCTTTCAAAAATATTCATTTTTTCTTTTGTGTGGGGCTTTCTTTTCCTTTTTTAACACCCTTTCTTCTTCTTCTTCTTCTTGTTTCTTTTTATTTTTTTTTGGAAATGATTTTTGAATATTGAAATATATACACAATATGAAAATTTTCAAATAAGAAATACACAGTCACCTTGTGATACTTTAAATTACATGACTCTAACAGTGGCTCCAGCTGGGGATGGCACTTCTGTTTAAGGAAGTGTCAAGAACACCAAGATCAATAGCCTTGTATATTCTTCTCTGCAATGTCTTTCATGAATTTTCTCTTGTTGTTTTTATGAATATGTCTTGCTATTTTTCAGCACAACAAGGTGGCTTACAAACATGATACGAACCAAAAATGTTGCATTTACAATGGAGTGAGAAATTTCTCTGTATTTAGAAGAAGTAACGCTTCAACATCCTGCCATTGACAAGACCTCCAGGTAGCTATGTTCCATCCATTTCTTGCAGAAAAAATGCATTATTTCCCCTGAAAGAATGAACAATATATGGGCCTTTCCAGAGATTGTCAAACTTTCCATGCTTACCTTTATCTTCTCTTATGGAATCCCACTTCAGCATTTTGTCTCCAATATTGAAATCATTTGCTTTTTTTCTTTTGTCAAAGAGCTTCTTTATATTTTCTTGCACAACCTTAGTTCTATTGTAAACCTCTTCTCTGGACTGTTGTAGCTGAATGTTCTGGCTTATTCTTCTTTGTACATCATTTTCTTCAGCTTGTACCTCTTGAATGATTTTCATGGCTGGCACTCTTAAAGATGTTGGGAAAACTGCATCCATCCCATAGACCAACTAGTAAGGTGACATGCCAATTGAGTTTTTAGTTCTCAGTCTGTCAGACCACAAGGCATGAACCAATTTTTTGTGCCAAGATTTCTTATTGTCTTCCAACAACTTCTTGATGATGTTAACCAAAATCTTGTTGGAGGATTCAGCTAGTCCATTACCTTGAGGGTAATAAGCTGTAGAATTCCCCAAAGAGATGAGATATCTGTGGCAAAAATCCACCATATTCTTGGAATTAAAAGAAACAATGTTATATATAATGATCTTCCTAGGACAACCAAGTCTAGAAAAGATGTTGGCTTCAAGGAATTTCATAATCATTGATTCAGTGGTAGTTTTGGAAGGAATGGCCTCTATCAATTTGGTAAAATAGTCTGTAGCAGTAAGGATCCATTTATGTTGTGCAGAGGAGGAGGGGTGGATTTATCCAATGAAGTCTAAACTCCATTGTTGTAAAGGAGCCTCAAAAAAGATTGGTTGTAAGAGAAAAGGCAACAAATTTATTTTTCCCTCAAAGATTTGGCATTTGTGACAGGTAGCTACCATTTTGTAGATGTCTGGGAAAAGAGTAGGCCAATAGAAACTAGCCCTAAGGATCTTGTTAGCAGTGGTTTTCCAGTAGAGATGGCCTCCACAATCCCCTTCATGAAATTCTTGCATAACCCTATCGCATCTTCCTTAAGTAAACATTTAAGAAATATGCCCCCAATATCTTTCCAATACAAGACACTTTCTAGGATGCAAAATTTTACAGCTTTCAATTTCAAGAATCTAGATTTTGTTTTGGAAAAACCAGGAGGAGCATTCAAATTAAATAGGAAATATAATATATCTGTGTACCAGGGAGAATTCAGGAATGCTTCCTCAATAGGTGGAGTCGTCAGCTCCTCTTGTTCATCCAGTGAATGAATCATGTTGATATATAGTGCTTGAAAATTGGTTTCAGCCATCAATTTTGCCAATCCCTGTCCCTTGATTAGTTTGGTAGGTCTGATCTCTAAATCATACTCCAAGATGACAACAATCCACTTGCCTATTTTTCCATCAGGATCCTGCATTAGGATGTCTTTGACAACTGTATTCGACACAAAGGAAATGATATGTGAATGTAGAATATAAACTCTGAAATCCTTCAGGGCTTTGATCAAGGCAAAGGCCTACTTTTCCTTGATATTGTACTTTAAAGGTACATCTCTTAAATCTTGGCTGAAAAATGCTAGGGGGTGCTCCTGTCCTTCCCTATCTTTTTGCTGCAATACAGAAGCAATAGTGTTCACTGATGCAAAGGAAAAAAAATTAAATCCTTAGTGAAATCAAGGATGATCAAAACTGGTGCTTTAGTGAGTGCTTGCTTTACCAAGTCAAAGTACTGTTTAGCTTCCATGGTCCACTTAACTCCTGAGTATCTCTTGAGCATGTTAGTGATGTTTCTCAATAGTTCTGCAAGGTTTGGTATAAATCTTCTCAAAAAATTTATCTTTCCAATGAAGGATTGAAGCTCTTTGATGTTCCTGGGATGACTAATTTTGAGTATGCCTTCAATCCTATTGGGGTCAATTTTGATTCCTTCTTCAGATATAATATGGCCCAGCAGCTTTCCCTCTTCAAGATCAAATAATGATTTCTTGGGATTTAGAGATAATCCGAACCTTCTGCACTTTTCAAAAAATCTTCTCAAATGGGCCAAATGCTTTTCATCATTTTTTTAATATACTATAGTATCATCAAGATAAATCACAATGAAAAGACAAATTTATTCTAAAAAATCAATGTCCATTGCTCTCTGAAAAGTGGCACCAACATTTATTAATCCAAAAGGAATTTTTACATACATGAAGGTTCCCCAAGGAGTGGTAAAATTTGTTTTGTGTTGATCATTTGGATGCACCAACACTTGATTGTACCTTGAAAAGCCATCTAGCAAAGGGATTAATTTGGAGCCCGCTACTCTCTGCAATATGTGATCCATCTTTGGTAAAGGGTAGTTATCCTTAAGTGATACCTTGTTCAGATTTCTGAAGTCAATGCAGAGCCTGATCTCACCTGTTTTCTTTCTTATAGGAGCAATATTGGAGACCCATTCGAAGTACCTGATTGGGACTATTATTTTAGCATCATACATCTTCTTGATCTTCTTCTCAACCAAGGGCGTTAGAACAGGATTTATCCTGCGTAGTTTTTGTTTGAAAGGCTTCTGGTTTTCCTTGACTAGAATCTTGTGCTGGATAATATTTGTATCATAAGATTTTAGGTCTTCCTAGCTCCAAGAAAATACATCAATGAACTCCTTAAAAAAAGAAATATATTTCTATTTTGTGGACGTTGGCAGTGTATTTGAAAACTTTATCATCTTGGGGTCCTGCTCACTGCCTAGATTGCACTCCTCAATGTTTACTTCTATAGGTTCCATCTTTGGTTTTTTAGCCACATCATTGAAATCAAATAGTTCTTCCAAAGGGACAAGTCCTCTAGGTAGGATATTATCTCTGAATTGTAGTACTTCAAACTCTTCCTTTTCTAGGTCTTCATGTATCTCTGTTCTATGTAGATCTTTATTTGCTGAAATATTAATATCATAATTATGAGGAGGCTCATCCCTGCACATTTTTTCTTCAGTGGGACAATTTTCTTCACCATCTAAGTCCAAACTGGAATCTTCAAACTCATATTTAGATTGTAGGAAATTTTCAATCTCTTTGTCATGTCCAAAGACTTGCCAATATCTCATATTGTCAGGGACTATTGGGCGGTATTTAATCTTCACTGTATATTGTTTATTAGGATGAGGTAATTGACAAGTGTTGGCTGAAAATGCTAACCCATTGGCAAGGATATTTTGATTACTTAGAATTGTAGCAAGGTCATATTCTTGAAATGTTTTCAAGAGGTCAAGGGCAACATTCCTGTATGCTCTCAATTTGGGATGCTTGGCTGAATTCTCTCCCTTGATTTGTCTAATAAATAGCTCAAAGTCCCCATGAACATAAATTATTTTGGCTCCTAATCTCTTCAATAGTTGTAATACTAAAAGGAGTGCCTCATACTCTGCTATATTGTTGGTGCACTGAAAATTAAGTTTGTAGGAATTACCCTCTTGCGTGGTTATTTTCAGTATTGCATACCCAAACCCCTGCTCCTGAGCCTTCTTTTCCCCAAGATCCATCAAAACTCATGTTCAAAAAAGGTTTAGATTCAGAGTTGTGTTGTAAAATTTCCATTTGATCTACTTGTTCTCTATTCTTGTCCTTTTCTTCTCCAGCTACTTGTTCATTAATGTCTTCATCATTCTAAAGAATGAATGAGTCAAGGTCAGAATGAACAGAGTAAAGGGGGTAGTTATGTGGGTTTTCTTGACTTCTCACCATGTATTTCATTAAAGTCTCCCTATACAATCTTCTTTGTTGACCAAATATTGGTATCATAGCATAAGTCATATTCATTTGGAGGGTCCCTTGAAGCTTGGCTCCCCATGAGCACGATAAAAGAGTACCATATTTAGGAGGGATGTCAGCTACTACTATATCCATCATTAGACTCTTGGATGGTATTTGGGCTAATTTAACACATATATCTTTGATGAGGCCTAGACATTTGACCTTACTGGAATCAAAAGAGTACAAATATTTGTAGGGTCTAGTTATCTCAAGGCCAAGTTTCTCAATGACTGCATTTGGCATAAGATTACGAGAGACACCTGAATCTAACATGGCATTGTGGAGGATTTATCATGAATATTCAAACTGATATAAAATGGGGGAACACCTCCCTCCTGGGATTTACCCTCTACTTCTGACCCAAACAATAGTTCAGGTTTATTGTCATTCAAATTGACAGTGTCAGTAATTTATCCTATGTTCAGTACCTTTAGGACCTGAGCTCTGTATACACCTTTGTTTACAACTTCAGTGAGAGGAATGGAGATTTTTATTTTGGCAATTTCATTCTCAATGCTCAATGGTGTTTGTGTTTTTGGCAGATTCAAATTAGTCTTCTCAGGCACTAGTTTAGCAGCAACTTCAGTTTGTTGACTTGTAGTGGGGACATTGGTTTGAACATTTTTGTTAAGTATGACAACTGTTTTACTAATACTGCTTTCTAGATCATTCTTTCCAGGGATATTAATATCTTTCTTTGAGCCTTCTGTTGTTTTCTTGGGGTAAGTTTCAGGGACCTTTTTAGCATAATTTTCAGAATTCTTTCTCTTGGGAATATCAGAGTTTTTCTTGCTTCTGAGATTATACTGTCTATGCACCTCCATGATGGCATTCTCAAACCCTTGTTTATAATCTTCATACTCTTCATATTCTACTTCATTTTGAGTCAAATAAAATAAACCTTGTTCTTCTTCAGTGAGGAAAACAAAATCCTCATCATTAATCGCAATTAGATTAATTTGACTTTCTTCTAGGTATTCAACCACTCCCTCATCTTCATCATCATAATTTTCTTGGAATGGAGGCCTAATTTGCTGGTCAGGGCCTCTTTGTTCTCTCTGTCTTATTTGAGGGGGGTTTCTTCTAAATTTTTGGTTTATATTTTGAGGAGCTGGCTGATTTTCCCTAGGAATAGCTCTCTCATTTAGGTAGATCCTCTCCATCATTCTCGCCATAGTCCTCACTAGGTTACCAATCTTAGCCTCAGATGTGGAAGTTGCAGGCTCTTTCCTTATAGTGACTCTTCTCATTTCTCATTCTAGTCCTTTTTGCAATCAGGTTGGCTTCTACACTTACTGGACCCCTATGCATGTCTTCTAATGTAGCATGATCTCTTTCTCTAAGCTGATAAGCCATCTCGAGATCGAAACAATCTGGGAATTTCATCAGGGATAAACTTTGTGGGGGTTTCATGTGAGGATGGAGTGCATTGTATACACTAAACCTGGTACAGTAGTCTTGGACACTCTCTCCAACATTTCTCTTGATGTTTTCATATTCTGACAAGATTTGAAGAGGATTTTTCTTAACTTCCCATTTATTTATGAATAGTTGATGAAGGGCATGGAGGTCATGGACACTATTTGGGGTGAAGCCCTTAAATGATTTTTTTACTTCTCCCCCATAAATTTGAGAAAAAATTCTCAATTTGATAGTTTCATCATCTATCTCTTGGTAATCAAAAGAGTCATTCATTTTGTCCACATGTTTTTGAGCAGTTTTAGGACCAGTTCCATCCAAATGTGGGATTTTGGACTGATAATCCTGTGGCATAGGCACCACAGGTAATGGTAATGCCCATGGATCATACCAGGTTGCCATAATTGGTGGTGGGGGAACCCAAGGGGGGATTAATAATATGAGGGTTGACCATTGGAGGTGGAGGATTAAATGGAGGAAGGTGAATATTGGGTGTATGAGTGGGGGTTTGGACACTCTGGTGGGAAATGTTCAAGGAAATGGTAGGGGTTGCAGATACACCTGGAAAATTTGACTAAGGATGAGAAGACTTGGAAATAATAGAGGGAGTTGCTGCAGTAAGAGTAGATAATTCTAGAGACTGTTGAAATTAAGAATCATTAATAACTGAGGTGAGTTCTGCCAACAGACCTTGAAGGGAGTCGAAGTGTTGGAGAAGCTGAAGGTCAGATTTGGTAGAGGTGGAGGCTTCCCCAACTGGACTTTGTTGTAAGATATATGGGTCAAAAACTGTCTGGGTTGTCTAATTCTGAGATTTGGTCCTGAACAAACTTTGTTCAAAGTGTAAGTCGAACTAGATGTCCTGCAAAATTGCAAGGTTTTCAGGGAGGGAACTTGCTCTATGAAGAGGCTTGATAATAGTTGGACTCACTGCTCTGGGGTTTTTTCTCAGAATTTTCTCTAAATTGTCAACTATTGTAGGAGGATTTGGGTCGGGATGAGATCTGGTAAAGATTATTCTAGGAGCTAGAATTTGGACCCAAAGCACAGATAGGTAGAATGTTTTACAAAATCTGAAAATCAATCTATGGAAAAGACTTAAATCACACGAAATTTTGACTGGGGTTTCTGGCTTCTTATGAAATACTAAACTTCTTCAATTAATCCTCGGTAAGGTCACCATTATGTTGTGGCCCTATAATTTACAAGATTGGAAAGAATAAACGTTAGAGGACAACAAACCACTTGGGAGTCCATGACCTAGCCTTCCTAGACTTAGAGAGGGCTCTCTCTATTTTTATGATTTAACTTGATGATTATAAATGTTGATATTAGGCTAGTTATAGAAATTATGAGGGTTGTTTGTTTTGATTGATTGTGTGGTTGGAAAAATAGAGCTGTGAAACTTAATCCACTGGGCTATGGAATCATAAAAGGTTGAATTGTGTTGAATTGGGAATTTAGAATTTTTACAATCTTACGTCTGTATTCGTTCACCTTAATAATTTCTCCAAAAGGTACTGGGATTTTAATCATAGAGATCTCACTCTCCAAACTGAAAACATAAGCATATTTTTTAGTCTCTTTGACAGGAGGAGGAGGTGGTGTATCCTTCCTAAATTCAACAACTTTAGGGGCATCTTTCTTAGGCTATGTTTTGCTTGCAGTAATTGGAACCATTCCTGTTTTTGAGGTTGTATTTTTTCTTCATCTCAAAGATTGCATGTTGGTATCCTTTAAGATAATCAGATGGTTCCTCACCCTTGTTTACATCATGATATGACTCATCATGTCCTTCCTTAGTAAAAAACATTCTTGACATGTTCTCATCTAAGCAATGAATTGAGTCTTCTTGTATTTCAGGATGATCTTCTTCATCAACTAAGTTTTGCTGAAAAGGAGGCCTTACTTGAGGATCAGGTTGATTTCTATTTTCCCTTGGCCTCTGCTGGTTTTGAGGTCTTCTGAACTGAGGATTTCTAAACTAAGGTTCATGTTGTGTAGGAGGAGCAGAGGCATTCCCAAGGGCAAGCCTATCCATCGGTTTTTCCATTGTCTTCATCATGGAGTCAAATTTATCCTCTGAGGTGGAAGAATTATCTTCTTCTTTCAATTTAGTCTTTCCCATCTTGGAATTTTTTGCTGCTATCATATTGACTTCCACCTTCACTGCATCATTTTTCATTTCAGCTAATGAAGGGGATTATATTTCTCTCAGCATTATAGAAAAGTCATAATCAAAGGCCTCAACATATCTCAGCTAAGCTGCTCCTGGAGGAGGCTTTAGATGGGCAGGGATGGAGTCATAAAATTTGTTAAATCTCTTTGAAAAGTTTTGGAAAGTTTCATCAACAACTCTTTTCAAACTATTATACTCAGTGAGGGCTTGTACAGGGTTGGTTCTATTTCCCCACTTTCTTAAGAAGCTATCTTCAAATTCATGCAAATTATGTAGGCTTCTTGCAGCAAGGGCTTTGAACCACTTTTTGACCTCACCAGTAAAGCTCTGAGAAAACAATATCATCTTGAAATCCTCATGGTAAAATTCCTTCCTATATATGAAGTCATTAAACTGGTCTACATGCTCTTTAGCTGTAATCTCTTCATCACTTCCCCAAGTTTTGATTCTAGCAGAATATTTTCTAGGAAGGGCATTTAGGACAGCTGGAAGAACAAGAGGAGTGTACCTAGCAGGTGCAACAACAGGTGGAGGTGGAACATTTCCTACCATGATGACTGGAACTGTGGTAGTTTTAGGGATATCAGCAGTAGAGGAAGAGGAACTGTGAGGCGGAGGGCTAGTTGGTATTTGTCGTCTAGTCACAATTGAACTCCAATCAGGAAGAGGGACACCAGATTTACTGCTTAACAAAATTTCAAATGGGTCTAGTTCCTTCAACCTATCCAAATATTCCCTTTCTAACAATAACTTAGATGTGACTGCTTCCCAAAACTCTCTTTATGTTTTTGAGTCACTAAGGCTGAGGCATCAATACATCTTCTATGTAGGTCTAAGACAATTTTAGTCAATTCTTCTTATCTTCAGTCAATTAAACAAGACTTCCTGAATTTTATCATCAAACTTTTTATCTTCAGGACTTCTTAAAACTTCAGAGGAAAAGGATTTTGTTTGTAATGGAGTACCTGATATTGTAGAACTTCCTTGAATGCATTTGGAAATTGTGTTTGGATTATCCACAATTGTATGTGGATTTGGGTCAAGATTACTCCTCATGTATCTCCTTTTCGAAGCCACCTTTGAACATGAGAATTTTGAATGGAGTCACCAAGGTAGATGCAGCCTCGAACAACTTCTAAGCTCCTGCTACCTTCAAGAGTTCAACTTCAAAATTTCGGGAAAAGTATATCTTCAGGCTCCCGGTAGACGCACCAAAATGTTATCACAAAATTGTACTTGATTGGGTGGTGATCAGACAACTCTATGTAACTATTTCAAACTAGCTTTTGCCTGAAGCTTAGCCTCTTCAGTCTAAGAGGGCTCTCTCAAAGGGTTTTATGATATTAGATATTGATAGGACAAGATGGCTAACTCTGTTTGAAAAGTAACTTGATTTTTGTGTATGCAGGTTGAAAATAATGCAGGCTTGCTACCATTGGGCTTATGGAGTCAAAAAATCAGTGGATTCAGTGGCAAGGTTTCTTGACGTGGAAGCTGAGGCAGATAAGAGTCTTTAACAAAGGCAAATCACACATAGAACATAGGGCAACACAATCATTTAATCAATAAAGGAAGTCAGAGAATACATATATGAATTCTGAGTAATAAAGATGAAATCTACTGCAAGTAGTACACATAAATATCTAGATCAGAAATACATTAAAAGCTCCAGGAGAATCTCAGGTCTCTCAAGAAAAATTCCTTTGTATTACTGATATCAGTCAAATTACATAAAGCAGCAATATGGTGCAAAAAATCTCCAACCCTTTACAACTTCAATAATTTGGCTTTAAATAGACCTTCTTACAACAGGGATGATTTTCCTCTTAGCTAGATTCATCGATCTCTTCCTTTGACATCTTACATAACATAAAAACATGTCTTTTAATTAGAAAATGACAGCTATACTCTAAAGAAGACCTTTTCCTAATAGGACTTAAACTCCTATTTATTACATCAGTCTACCTTATCTTTAAAATAGTTACATATAAGTGACAACTAAGCCTCACATGTTCGAATAGGCTATGACATAGCTCATCACTACTTGACATATTAAATATCCTCCTAAACATATGGAACCAAACCCTATTTTTTAGGAAAACAGGACCCTATCTTCAATGAAAGCTTCAGTTGATGAGCTGTCTCCATTGCATGGTCTTCAATTCATAGATGTTTGGTGGCAAGGTCCCTTGATCTGTTGGATGTGTCCAGTTGCCCAAAACTGCTTTTAAACTATTCAAAAACCTTCAAAAACAGCTCGCTACGAAGACATGGCAGTTTCGTAGCATGCTTTCGTAGAGTCCAAAAAATGGCTTTTTTCACTCAAAATTTCTGCTTCTTTGCTATTCCATAGTGTCCATCATGACTTGACACATCATTACTACCATTTTCCCTCCTTGAAAGCTACAACAAGTGGTTTTAGAAGCAAAAATATAGCTACATAAATTTTCGTAGCGTTTTCCTCACTTTAAGCCTAGGAAACGCTACGAAACTGTGAAAAACTGTGAAATTTCTAGATTTTGACCCTGTCTCAAAAAATAACCTCCATTTGTATAAAATTGGTCTTTAACATGACATTAACCTCTTTAAACATAATCAAACTCAACTTAAGAGCCTTGAGGTATTTCCTCTTCATTAATGATGAGTTGAGCTATGGGCTCCTCAACCATAGTCATCTTTAAGCCCTTCTTCTCCAGCTCCTCATGAATCAATTCCAACTGCTCTTGGAGGTCTTTGACTTGGTCCTTCAGTTTTCTGTTCCTAGATTTCAAATACAGGTTCATTCTTCTGATATGCTTCACCTCTCCTCTCAATGGCTGAGTCCATTTAATTAATTGTTGTGTGTTATCTAAGGTCTTTGACACAGTATTAACCTGCTCTTCCCAAACTTCTTTCATTTTCTCAAACTACACCTTCTGAACATTATGTTTCCTTGACTCTTTCTTCAAGACTGCTATTTCATTATTTGCTAACTTCAACTGCTCCTTAAAGACCTCAATCTCTGTTTTTTCAATGATTTTCTCATTTCCTTTCTTTTTCTTGATGACTAGATCTTCTTTTGCAGGTGACGAGAGGTCAATGATACTTGGTGGTAGCTAGACAGTTTCAGTGACCTTCTGAGCTTCTTTACTACTTTCCAAGAAATTTCTAGCATGCCTTGTCATTGGTTTCCTAGCCTGATACATGAAACTTGCATCCTCACCTTCAAATTGTAACTTCTTAGCTTATTTGGGTTTCTTGAGTTTCTTTCCTCCCTCATCTATATCTTCAGCTTGGACTATGGGGGTTTCCTCAATATCAATAGCATGCAGAATGTCTTCTAAATTTCCCTTAGCTACTATTTGGCTTCTTGTAATCCTCTTGCTGCCATGTTTACTCACATTTGGCTCTTGTTTTGCAGGTTTTGTCACAGTTGGCTTTTGTTTTGCAGGTGAAACAACAGGTGTATCAACTTTCTACAATGGCTCTGTTTCCATGATTACTGGTTCACTTTTCTCTGCTACTAAAGGCTCACTTTGCTCTGCCACTGAAGGTGATGGTATACCTCTAGGTTTAGGAGTTCTCTTAGGAGTGATGACATCAACTTCAAAACCACCGAAAAATAGAAAGGAAGACTAGTCTTTGCCTAATCTTTTTAATTCCTCTAAAACCAACAACTTCATTAAACCATGATGAAAGAGTGAGGTTTCATTTCCTTCAGATTTAGCTTGAACTTTATCTTCCATTTTTGATAAGATTTTGTATAAGTAAAAAGGTAGATCAAGAGATTTCTTACCAACAAGATGCAGCAGAAGCCTGAAGTGGTAAGAGCAAACCATATGATACCTCCCTTCATAGGTGAAGTACTTCTAAATGATAAGCAATAGCTTTGAGAAGTTGTCTTTCATGTAGCTCATTGGAATGGCATTTGTAAGGTCAATGTCACTATGTTCTGGCTTGATAAATTCCTTAGAGTATTGCATGTTGAATTTGAAACCTTTGAAACATTGTTCTCCTCCTCTTGGAATTCCTGTTGCTGCTGCAATAGTTTCTGGTGTTATGGTGAGGTTCAGCATTCCCACCTTTGTAGCTGTCCCATTGAAATTGATGGAAAACTCTTTAGAAACCTACACATGGCATCCTTGCAATATTTGGCAAAACTGAAAACACCTTGTTCTTCTGAAAACTTCTAAAACTGTTGGGTCTTCATTTATCAAGTTCATGTCTGATGGTTCATATCTGAGATGGTGGCAATGTTTGTTGGTCTTCCTCTTTGCAGCCATGGTACTTTTATGTCTTCTCTGCCTCGCTTGATCAGTGATACCTGCAAAATTTTGAAGATGCCAGCTACAACTTTGGCTTAGTGAAATAGCTCTCCAGAGCTTAGTAACATGCAAAGAGGGAGTGGAAAATGAAAAATGACTCAATTGGGAAATATTTTAAAGTTTCGATGACAACTCATGGCATAATCATGACTCATACATGCTTAAAATAGTAATAATGACTTCAGCCATGACCATTGTACCTTGATTTAACCCTAACTGACTCGAATGGCATCTACCCTAACCATTTCAATCATTGACTGACACCTAGCACCTATTTTGAAAAGGAAGATAGGAATACCTCCTTTTGTAGTGTACTTAGTGTATTTCAAGGAAGTTTCGCTACTAAAGTATTAGCAGTTTCGTAGCAAAAAGTGTGTTTTTTTCTGTGTAATTCGCTACGAAAGTAGGAAATATTGGCTAAAATAACCTTTTTAGATTCGTAAGCTTGAGAAATTGAATATGTCAGGAAATAATGACTGATATGAAATGAAAATACTTTAATGGGGGTGGGTTTGGACCTTAGGATAGGCTAATAAGAAAATTTTAAAATTTTCCTTTACCAAGTAATGACAAATGAACTCTATGACCATACCTTTGACAAATGAACTCCTAAGAGTATGTTAAATGATGTTTCACTTTTTCTGAGTGATAACATAGATGATGGAATTGATGAGATGGGGACAACTTCTAATGGGATGAGTGTCCCTCAAGCTGCTTCTTCTTTTTCCTTCACTAGCTTCTCCATCTCGGTCTCCATCTATTTGATTTGAGCAAACTGTTCAATAACTAGCTTCATCAATTCTGCCTTCTGTGATTCATCTTCTCAATGCACTTAGCCAAGGGGTCCTCTGTTACTGGAATATTGAGCTGTTTCCCGAGGGCCGCTATGTCAGCATTCTTTTTCTTCAACAACTCCTCCATAGGTTGAACATTGTTTGGGTCATGCCCAAGCTTCACTATTATATCTTCTGACGTCTTGATCCTTGAGTCTCTGGCCATGGCAGATATCCTCTCCATCTTGAGCTATGATTCGGTACTGGATAAAGACACCTGTAGTTTTGACAAGCTCATAACAGTACTTGTCAAGGTTGAATCTACCATCTCCCCGGTCTATTTGTGTAATTCCATCTAGTCAATAGGATGAATCTCCTTGGCACTGAACTCGAATGATGCTTTCTTATAATCTCCTGCTCCTTGAGGCTGTGTGACCAAGGCTTCTAGGAATGCCATCTGCATCCTCCCTTTTTCAGTGTCAAAAGCAGATAGGAGCCTGCTTTGTGAAATTGAGGTTTGCTTCCCCAAATGATTGTATGTATTTGTCTTTAGCACCTCATTCCTCAACTTTATCTCTTTGAATACCTCAAAGATAGGCTTCTCTTGGCCTTCTATGGCAGGTCTGGAAGAAGATGCTTGTAGACCTTGTTGTTGAGCAGATATTGTGGCTGATGATGTAGGTGAGGCCATTGTCTCTCCACCTACTGATGATGACTTAGGGGTATCCATGATGTGAATCACTGTCTGCTGCTCTAATTCACCTCCTTGGTCGATCTCCATATGAATTCGGGCCCTTTTCCTATATTTTAGCTTGAAATTTTTGCTAGAGGTATCAGTCACCAAAGGTGACTGATCCTTTCTTGGCCTCTTTCTCCCTATCTCTTTCTCTAGTTCTTTCCCCTTGTCCTCTTTTTCTTCTACACTCCTCCTTTATTGTGGTGTTGGGGTCTGAATGCTTGAAGTGGAGATAATTTGTTCTTCATATTCTTGGAGGGTGTTGGCCACCCATTCTGTTTGGTTGGCATAATGCTCAATTCCAGGTTTGTGTATATGAGCATAGGGTGTGGATATGTTTTCCAACCTTTTCTTAGAGATAATCCTTGCAGGGTCATAAGACAAAGTGAAACTGTGACTGAAACCCATCCCCTTCAGTATCTTATCTGCATCCTCCCCTGTTGCTCTACTGTTGCAGATGAAAGGCCCAACTTGTGTCTTGATCTTGAACCGAGCCTTCTTCTTTACAGAAATAAAATGGAGCTCATATGCATCTATCATATGCCTTATGTACTCCAATGCAAAAACCCTCATGGAGAGGAACTTTGGAAATTTGTAGGGGGCTAATTCACTTACATAGAATCAAATCTCTGTGTAATTTTGGTACAAGTACCAATCTGTTGTCTTCACTTTCTATGTTAGCTGCATGGCCTTCCTGATTTCTTCACTTATCCCAGGCTCTGCTGCACTGCTGAGTGTGTTGATGGCTGGATGCACAAAAAAATCCACAAAATCCTTATATGTGTAGTTCTTCTATTCCTTAAATAGCAGGGTGGTCCAGAAGATGATAGATTGAGGCTCATCATCTTCATTTACCTTGGTCATATGAAATTTAAATATGCTGGACTAGAAATACACAAACATATATACCAACACAGAGGTGTATTTGAAAACCTCCTCTATGTGAAACCTTGAAAAATGTTCATGAATAGCATCTGACAGGAACTGGGCATAATTAAACATGATGGTGGGTTTAGCTTCTGAGGAGAGAATGGAAAAAAATCCTATCACAACTTCATCGACCCACTAATTAGAGTGATAGCCCAGTAAATAAGAAAGGACGGTGACAATCTGCTTGGTTCTTTCAAGAAAAATAGATGTAGGGTAGGGTGGGTTTTTGATAGGCATTGGTGCATCAGTTGCCATGAAAATTCGCAAAGTTTTGGCTCTGATGGAAAAATCAATACTCTGATAAATTTCCCTAAGGGCTTCATAAGAAAAGGGGACTGATTATTTAGGTGTGGGGCCCTGCATCATTTGCTGAATGGACTGGGCATTGATGGTGAACAAGATTTCTCTTATTGGGGTGATTATGGTCCTTTGATTAATGCCATAGCAGGTCTGGCATTTTCTGATGAATTCGGGGCAACTATGGGTCTTGGGAAAAATGTACAGGGGAAACTGGGTCTCCCACAGGTTGATATCATCGTTTTCATTGAGAAATTTGTCCTCGAGCCAGCAGTAGACATCGAACAAGTCGAAGTCTAACTCTGTCTCGTGAATTTTGTAATCTCGGTCTGCTAGGGATGTATGATCTAAATCAAATTGTGGGTACACCATGGGGTTGAAAGGTTCCTGGTCCTTCTTAGGAGAGGCATGGTTAATCTTTTGTAACTTATCTTCAATCTATAATGGAGAATAGGATATAAGAAAAGGGAGCAGAGAGGGGAAAAAAATGTTACTGGGGAAGGGAGAGAATCGAAGGGACCACGATCAGAATACTTTGATAGTGAAAATATGACCCGGTTGGCCGAGAGTTGTTGATACCTTTGGTGGACATGATTTCCCTTGCAATAATTTGTTTAACCTATGATCCTTCCAGTAATTCTCGTCAAATTCGACCTCTCCAACTTTTAATTAGAAAAAACACAGTAAAAATCTGTAGCAAGTATGAATTTGGCTTTTAACTCATGATTGGTGAGACGTTGGGCTGGCATGGGTCCATTGGAAAATGACCTGACCATTCATGGTGCAACGGGCATCTTGGAGGGAATGAATGCGATTGGATGCAGGACAGGGTAGTCGGGACGTAACATGGTAGGAGCGGGCAACGGATAGTCCAACGGTCCAGCGGGGGCATGGTTTTATGTGGTTTTGGAGGGGGGTGGAGGCAGTAAGTTTTATTGCTGGGGGGTGGGGTGCGAACAACCCTAGGGCGTGACACGTAGCGGGCTGCGCGGTATTGGGTACCGCCCATTTCAGACCCTCCCTGTCGTTAACGTTCAGAGGGTGAGGGGGGGGGGGGGGAATGAGATGTGGGCTGTCGGATGCGGGAAGATGAGGGGAGTTGCGGGGTTATTTAACCTAGGTGGGGACGAGTGACGTGAGGTGTGACGGGACAACCGATGTGATGGTGGGGTCGGGGTATGAGGATCGAGGGGTAACACAAACTCTAGGATAAATAAAATATGCAGGGGGTAGGGTAGAAAAATAAATGCATGTGGTCGGGACTTAGGGATAAAAAACATACCATAAGGTTCCAAACTTTATAAAAACACCTCTTTTCGAACCTTTAGAGCATAATTTTTCCTTGCAATTTTCTTTCTCCTCTTCTGATTTCTCTTTTGTTATCATAGGAATATCAATAAGAAACTTTTGAGGCTGCTGATTCATAGGATTAACTTCAAATTTTTATCCATCCCTCTTTTTCAGTAATTTACCTACCCAAACTACAGAACTAACCTTTTTTCTTCTTTTTAGGGTGCATTTAGACTTGCAGACCCTGAAATCATTTATCTTTAAGTTTCTAACCTATCACCTATCCCTTATTTCTCCTATTGGTTCATATTAAAATGTTGAACCAATGTCATTTTCTACCTATCTACTGATAAGCCAAGATTAAATGGTTTGGCAAATCTTCATTTCTAACCTATCAGCAGAAAATTCAAAATTGTACAATCATGCTTAGGCTATATGATTAAACAAGCTTTTCTAAATAGTAGTGGCATTTTGATTTGCAGCACTTTCAGAAATATTCATTTTTTTCTTTTGTGTGGGGCTTTCTTTTCCTTTTTTAACACTCTCTTTTCTTCTTCTTTTTCTTGTTTCTTTTTATCTTTTTTTGAAATGCTTTTTGAATATTGAAATATATGCACAATGTGAAAATTTTCAAATAAGAAATACACAGTCACCTTGTGATACTGTAAATTACAGGACTCTAACAAATACTATAGGTTTGCCTCTACTAGTCATTTAATAACACATAGATAATATATGCAACATTGCATTCTTCAAATTTTCCTGTGCATACTATATTTAGTTGTTGTGAATATAAAACAAATTAATATACAAACAATCACACATTCAACCATATCTTAGATTGTTATAGAATATTTGTAGATATTCACCCCCTTGCGTTGGTATAGATATGAAAAACTGATTCAAAATGAAACTTCAATCGTCCTCTCACACTTTGCAAGATATATAAATATGGGTCTTTAAAAATTCACTTAGATTGTACCTTATTCAAAGGTGAATAGTTAGTTTTCATTCAACTTAAAAATGAAATACATTCACATGAAATCTAGCATGTTGGGAGTCATGATTGATGTTAGAGAAAAAATGCAGGTGTTAGTCAATGATTGCATTGCTAGAGATAAGGATCCACAAGAGGTGTTTAATCCATGTCGCAAAACACGCAGGGAGCGTTGGTTTATCCAATATCCAAAAATCTTCCCCCAACACGAGTAGGGTGTTATCACCAAAATCGTACCTGATTGGTTGCTGATTAGACAACTTCAGTGTAACTATTTCAAACCAATCTTTTGACTGAGGCTTAGCCTCCTCAGCCTGAGAGGGCTCTCTCAAGGGTTAATGATATGGAATAAAGATATAGATAGATGGCTAACTCTATGAATTAAGTATTGATTTTTTATATTTGTAGGTTGAAAAGATGAAGGCTAATACTACCATTGGGCTTATGGAGTCAACAAATCAGTAGGTTCAGTGGCAAGGTTTCTTGACATGGAAGCTAAGGCAAATAGGGGTCTTAAACAAAGACAATTCACTCAAGAAAATATGTCAACACAGTCATTTCATTACTAAAGGAATTCCAACCATAGAGTTATGAATTATGAGTAATAGCAATGAAATCTACTGCTAGTGGTTCAAAGGCAATTAACTCATAAAACACAGAAAAACACAGTCATCTCATTACTAAAGGAAGTCAGAGCATAGGGTTATGAATTTTGAGTAATAGAAATGAGATCTACTGCAAGTAGTTAAACATAATAGGTATATCAATAAAACATTAAAACCCCATGAGAATCTCAGGTTTGTCAAGAAGAAAACCTCTCTACATTACTGATCATAGTCAATTAAATAAAGCAGCAGTTTTGCCAAAAAGTCTCCAAACCCTTGCTAATTCAACCTCTTGGCCTTTAATAGACCATTTACAACATGATATAACCTTATCCTATGCTAGATAACTCGAACTCCTGACTCTTGACACCTTGTCTAACCATATGACATGGTATTTATTACAAAACGATAGTTAATCTAATAAAACATTCCTATTACAAATAGGATTCAAACTCTTAAACGCTATCTATAACCACCTTATATTAATTAAGTTACATCATTTTCCAAGTGTACTAACACATGGTCGAATCCAGAGGATATACTTCAACTCTTCATGATCATGATGCTGACCTCCACCAAAATAGGAACAGTCTCCTGTTTTCTAGGCATAGAGTCCCTTGCACATCTTGAAACATTCTAACCACCATGAACTCATTATTTCAAGTTCCTTTGCTGTTGGAAACTAAAATAACACCTGAAATAATCCTCCCTAAGCTCCAGGTGTCCAAAAACCATCATTAGACTATTCAAATGAGTTGAAATAGACTACGCTACAAAAACAACACAGTTTCGTAGCGCCTTTCATAACGCTACTTTTTAACCCTTGTTTCTTCAAAATTTTGATTTATTTCCTCCAGGATTGTGTTAATTATCTCTAAATACATCCTCCTTAGCAATTTCAGATCATAATTCAAAATTTTTCCCTTCAAAATTTGATGAGAAAGAGTGAAAAAAACTGCTACAACAATTTCGTAGCGCTTTTCACTCTTTTTACACTGTCTACGCTATGAAATTGCTGAGTGAGCAGTTTTGTCCAAAATTTTCTAAAATGAAAATTTGAAAATGTGAAAAAACTCAAAATGAAACTGATTTCATCATATCAAAATCCATACGAACTGAAAACATAGTCATTCCAGGCTTTATAACTTCTTAACTTCTTGCAGATTTCTCCTGTTTTTATATGAAACATAGGTCTTGAGACAGAGCTTATATCTCCTAATCCATGATGTATTTTAAGAAACTGAAGGAGGTTTTTGTAATTCATTATGTCTTGAATAACCACCTATATTTTTTTTTTAAATACATCTCCTGCTGTCCAGAAACTTCCTTTGAAAAACATGTGTAAAACAAGAAAACTTTGTTTTCTGAAAATAGGGTTTCAAAGAAAGCCTTGTATCTCCAAACCGATAACACTTATGAGTAAAGTGAGAAAGGTTATTGTATCTGGGGCTGTGATGAAGAAAAAAATCTTTCATAATTCCAAAATACGTTTGCATTTGGCTAGAAACAAAACTTTAAGTTGACTACTAAACAGTCATGTACAAGACAGTTTTGTAACAACAGTTTCGTAGGGAATTTTAGTTTATCAATTTCTCCCATCTCCTAATGAATTTGAATAAAATGAGAAAGGTTTTTGTATTTAGGTCTAGAAGGAAGCAAAACCTCTTTCAGTTTTCCCAAATTAGTTTTCAGTTGCTCATAAGCCTCCTTGGAAGTTGACTGCTCAAAACTAGAAAACAAAGTTTTTGCTTCATAACTTTCAGTAGTTTCGTAGTGCAAATCAACTTTTTTGAACTAGCGGCACTATGAAAGTAAGGTTTATTGGCTAATTTGACTAGTTTTGACATGAGACTTTAGGAAATGACTCACAAATCGAAATTATGGATATTTGACAATGAATGGACCTTAAAGAGACTTTATTTAAACTTAAGGATGGGCTTTGAACTTATAAAAATCTAACCTACCCTTAACCAAACCCTAAATTGACTTCTAAACCTAATTTTAACCATGAATAAAAACAAACATAACAAAATGATGTTTTTTTTTGGAAAATATTTGGGTGATAACACAGGGTGTGTATCAAACTCGTTATATAGGCTCTGATACCACTTGGTGGGAATCACGATTGCCGTTAGACCAAACCCGCATGTGTTAGTCAACGATCACATCACCAGAGATAAGGATCCATGAGAGGTGGTTAGTACATGTCACGAAACACATGGGGAGCGTTGGTTTATCCAATTTCCAACATAGCATGGTAAAAATGAACAACAATGTGATAACGAAGTTCACCCCAACTGGGCTACGTCTTCGGGCCCTGCTCCAATCGCTAGGCCGCTTTATTGATCTCAACAACAAAAGATTACATGAAAAGTTTTTGACTCATAGAGTAAAATACCTTCTAGAGTGGCACTTGTTTCTCCTACAAAGAAACGTTCTCCTTCAGAGCATTCTCACTCACAAGTTGTCTCAAGAACAAAGAAAAATATGGTGTCAAGAGAAGATGACTCTCTCACAATAAGTCCTTGTACTCATTCTGAGATAAAAAATCATAAAACCAACTACTTCTTCATGAAGTGTTGAAATGGTATTTTATCACAAAAAAACTGAGAATAGACTGAAAATGACTTCTCTAATGAGGAAACAACTGCTGCAACGATCTCCAAATGACCTTAAAACAATCTCTGTCAGCAGCACCAAAGGACTTGGCTCTACAAAAAAATCCAACATACAGTGCTCAATTCACAAAATTAAAACTTCCATTGAGTTTAGAACACCCAAAAGCCCATTTTTAGGCTCTTTTTGGGCTCAAAAAGGCTGAAGAATGACCATGTTAGCCCTCTTTCTCCATTTCCCTGCTATCTGTCCTGCAAATTGAAAAAATTGCCTAATTGTGCGAAGAAATCCACCTTTTCGTTAACTGCAGAGTGACAATTTTACCTGGGACCAACGCTGATTTTTTTGCAAATAGTGCAAATTTTTGCCTACTTAAATGCGTCAATAACCCTTAAGCACCAAAATTTCGGCCCCACTCTCAGGCAGGTGGGTGCCATGTGATCAGGCTTTAGGACACGTGCCAGCCTCTAGTTCCTAAAATCCTACTGTCGATTCCATGGGCGTCGGTGTGACTGTGGGCTTGTGCTAATTGCATTCCAAATTATTTTGTGCACCTTTTCCATTCTCCGCTGGTCATATGGTGGTTGGCTGTGACTAGGGGTTAGGGCCTATCCGCCCACCCCCTCCGCTACATCCTCTTTTATGGTCATATGGTTGGAAATGCGACTAGGGTTTGGGGCTTATCTTTGCCCCCTCTGCCATATACCTACGTGTGTGTTCATATGTGATACAATGGGACTAGGGCCAGGACTGGTTGGGTGGGCTCGTCGGCCTAACCCCTCCCCCCAAGTCACTGATGACATGGTCAAATATAAACAAAAATCTTGATATAATAAGAAACATGATCGTGGTGGGGCAGTAAGTCATTAGGTTGTTTAACCAAAGGTCTAGGGGTCGACCCCACCGAGGCTAGTCAGCCTGTTATAAATTTTTTTCCAATAACAAAGGGCCACATGGTGCCCTCTCATTGGGCCACGTGGTGCCTTATCATCAGGCCACTTCAAACACCCAATAACCAATGAAATATCAACACCTAATCTCGTATCACGCTGCCACTTATCGAGCTTGGATTGGTCCAATTATCTGCCTTATGTCCTAGTCAACATGTTGATGTCATCATGACATCATTGTATGGTTTTCCCATTTAGCAACCTAGTCAACCTTGCTAGTTGACTTTTTAGTTGTTTGCCAAAAACTTCAGAACGCGATAACTTTCATGTGCAGTTTCGGATTAAGGTGATTCAAGCATCGTTGGAATCAAAACGATGAGATCTATGATTTAGCACCAATTTTTGGTGATTTCGAGCACTTTTAGTTCTGAGAAAAATTTGATCCCCCGGATAACTTCTCCCCACTTGGAAGTGATCCAGTGGACCAGTTTAATGCTCAAATTTCAAATTCCTCGAAACAAATCGAAACCAATGCCAAAGTGAATATCTCATCACCCTGAATCCAACACAATTCATTTCACTCAAAACCAATATCGTATGTTATCGATATAGAGTTTTGATCGAATTGGCAAACAACTAATTTTTTTAAGTTTTGGGTTGCAGGTACACCCAGTCAGTAGCTCGTACGCTGACTGGGAATTTGACTGGGCTTGAATGTGTATTTTTTGGGCCAATGGATGACTGAAAATTGTATCATTGTGATTGGTTTTGAATGGTGTGTTGTTATTGAATCATGGGTTTGTTTATATGGACCAATTAGAGAAAGCCACATGGACCAATCAATGGCTTCCATGTGGCCTCCTGAAGACCTTACAAAATTTTGGTATTTTTCCGAATCGACCTCCACTGGATTCGAATGCATGACATCCCATCTGACAACAAGAATATCTGTCGCCCTGCCTACCGTGTTACTTGATAAACAATGGAGTCAGGTTCTATTTCGGGTTCTATTTATGGTTTAGTGGTGGAGGATCCGAGGGTCGGGACCGGGGTTAACCCTGGACCCCGGTCCACCCAACCACGATACGTGGAAGGAAAACAAGGCTCAGGGTTAACCTCGACCCCAAAAACACCATATATATCCCAACACATTATATTATGTTGCGGTCCAAACCTTCATGTTATACCCAACACCAATGTCAAACCATATGATAAATGTTGACCATATGATATGATATGTCGTATTATGTTTAACCAAAGCTTTTGTGTGAAGGGTTACATAACACCGCAAGTATTAACTTCCAAGCCTGATGGTTTTGGAGTCACAACATCATGTGAACAACGCATTGGAGGTATAGTTAAGTTTGATGTTATGGTTAAGTTTATTGGCGAAGATCCAACACCCGACGGTCAATATAGAGGCCACATGCCCCCATTTGTTGGGGCAGTGACGTTTTATGCTATGGTGGAATCTTACCATGGTTCATCGTTATTCCCATATTTCATACCATGGTTACATTATATGATATGGGAGTTAAACCCGACGGTTGATGTTTATTGTGACATGTGAACAATTATGAAAACAACGGTTAAAATTGTATGTTAGACGAGGAGTGGAACTTGCATTGGGCAGGGTTTTGTACATCAAACCCATGGCGGAAAATGAACATTAAACCATAGTTAAAAGAAGATGTTATGAAACCAGCTCCTAAAATAGAAGAAAAGAGAGATCAATGCCTTAGAATTCAGCCACTTCAAGGGGGAAGCCTCCTTTACATTACATAAATGAAAAATTCTTGGATGATACAAATGAAAAAACCCCCTTTCTATATATAGGAGTCCATGGGGTCACAATATAATCCTAGTCGACCTAACAATAATAATGTAAGGGCACAATAATAACAATAGTGTCTATTATGGGTCACAATAATAACAATATGGGGGCTACATGGGTACAACAATAACAATAAGGGGGCTACACTAACAACAATAAGTGACTACACTAGTAACATAGGGACCTAAGATGCCCCTCTCCTTCAAAAAAGTGGTGTCCTCAATGCTTGAGTAGCTATGGATGCTTCTGTATAAAATTCTCATCCTCCCATGTGGAATCTTCACTGGGTAAGTTCTTCCACTTGATGAGATACTCTAAAATTGATCGATTTCGTAGTTGTCGAGTTCTTGTTTCTGTGACTTCTTCAGGCTCCAATATGATTTTTCCTTTGTCATCAAGTTCTAGCAATATTGTTTGAACTGGAAATTTTTCATCTATAACCTTATTTAAGCATGAAACATGGAAAACTGGGTGCACTTGAGAAGAAGCAGGAAGCTCTAATTTGTATTACATAGTACCAATCTTTTGCAACCCCTTGTAAGGACCATAATAATTTGGCAATAATTTATTATCCTTCTTAACTTGCTTGAGGGACATTTGTTTATATGGTTGTATCTATAAAAATACCCAGTCTCCTACATTAAAACTTCTCTCGCTGCGATGTTGATCTGCCTGTTGTTTCATTTGATTTCGTGCCAAATTTAGGTTCTCCTTTAAGAGTTGGAGAACTTGTTGTTGATGCTCGATGTGTTCTTCCACTTCTTGTACCTTAGAATTTTCTCTTAAATATGATGTGATGAAGGGTGGATGATATCCATAAAGTGCCATAAATGGGATCATTTTTGCTGCAGCATGGAAGGAAGTGTTATACCACCATTTAGTTAGAGGTAACCACATGACCCATTGTGTTTTTTTATCAGACACAAAACAACGAAGATATCCTTCCAAAAAATTGTTCACTATCTCAGTTTTCCCATCGGATTGAGGATAATTAGATGAGTTATGAGCTAGTTGAGTACCTATACAAGAAAATAATTGCGTCCAAAAATTTCTAGTAAAAACGGGATCTCTATCGCTTAGAATAATCTTTGGGTTTCCATGTAGCTTTTGAATTGTTTCCATAAATGCAGTAGCAACTGTTCTTGCTTTAAATGGATGAGATAATGCACAAAAGTGTGCATACTTGGTAAGTCTATCAACTACCACCATGATGATACTATTTCCTTCAAACTTAGGTAAAATTGTGATAAAATCCGTTGAAACCTCCTCCTAACGTTGAATTGGGATGAATAAAGGTTGTAGAAGACCAGGTCTTAATTGTCTCAACTTTATTTTGCTGAAAAACCAAACATTCCACCACAAAATTTTGAATATCAGATATAAATCCCAAAAAAATTATTTCTTCACTTTGTGGTAAGTTTTTAAAAATATTGAGGTCAGTGTTTTAAAAACCGGCCGGTTTGAACCGGAAACCGGCCAAACCGGCCGGTTAGACCCCTCGGCGGTTGAAACCGGCCAAAAAACCCGAGATATAACCTCTCTTCGCCTATTTTTTGGAAAAACCGGCCATAACCGGCCGGTTAGGAACGGAACCGGCCGGTTTATGCATAAACCGGCCGGTTCCGTTCCTAACCGGCCGGTTAGGTGCCAAAATCAACGCAGCATTAAATTGGCGGCATTGGAGATTAGCGGACCCACCATTTTTGATTTTATGAGGTGTTAGGGCTAAGTTGGAGGCAAGGGGAGGGTTGTTTCCCTCCAAAAACACCCTCCCCAATCTTTTATAAGGAGGAGCAGCCTCTCCTTTGTCTCACACCAACTCATTGAGTCATTTGCTGTTTGTGAGACTTGAGTTTGATTAAGAGCTTGAGCCTTGGAGAGTGTTGGAGTGTTTGGCATTTGCTGGAGCAGTTATCTTGGAGATAGTTTGGAGACTTTGGAGCTGTTTGCATTGCCAGGTAAGCTGTTCAAACTTCAAACTTCATGTATTTATTTTCTGAGTTCTCATGTGTTCACTGTTTAGTAGCTAGCTATTTAAAATTTTATTAGGAGCCTATCATCTAAATTTCAAAGTTCAAACATGTAACAAGATGTTAATGTCCATTGTCCAATGTCAACTTTAATGATAATCTAAATTGCATACATCTGCAGACTGCTATATTGTGTGCACTGTGAATTTTTTATAGTGACCGAGTCTTTGCCAAGTTGACCACTGGGAGTTTGCTGAGTCACAGCCTCTTTGGGTTGATCCACTCCAGGATAGCCTCAATGTCAATAATCTAGTAATCTGTCTTATATTCCTTGACACTACAAATTCATCTCAACATTTTGAGGTACCTGAAAAATATACATTATGATTAAACATCACCACCATATACATTAAAGTTTTAAACATCTAATGACCATCACGTAGGAAATTCTGTTATATCCTTAGTCCATTCCTCTTCCAATAGTAATTGCCGACAAAGTCATGTCTTTTGTTCCATCTTGATACGGATTGTTCTAAGTTCTAACTTCTAACTTCTAACAGGCATGAGACTTAAGTTTATCCATTCATTGAATCATTAGAATTTAGTACAAAGAAATATTTTTTATATGACAGAATCTGTTTTCAATAAACTTGATCCCTGTTCCTTATCCTTTTCCAGAAAGTCCTACAGCTTCTGGTTTCTACTTGTTGATTCCTTGTCATGAATTTAATTCTTAACATTGAGGTACCCATGACTATCAGTTCTGTGTGTTGACGGTGTGTATATAGTATATACTATATTCTCATCATTTCATATTCTAGTTAGTCATACATGACACATATATGCTATTTTTGTGAGATACAAAAGATCCTTAAGGAAAGTGTGAATGCTTTGACTGTACACAGTAATTGAAGGCTCAATAATCCATCATAGAATCTAGATAGGAAAGTCAGATAATGTCTTGGTAGTCCAACAGAAGTGTGAATGTGAACTAATAGGCAAAAGACTCACATATTTGAAGGCCTAGTTACCAAAAGAACAATAGGAAGGATGTTTGAAATTTGAATGTGCATTTTTTTTTGTAAATTTAGCTCTAATTTTTTTTAAATGGCAGATTTATTTCCAGAATCCAAATTTCAATTATTTCAAGTCAAGATGGCTCCAAAAGCCAAGGACAGTGCATGGGTCCATTGTGATGTGATTGATGGAAAGATGGTATGCAGATTTTGTCAAAAATGTATTGGAGGTGGGGGTATTCTTAGATTGAAACATCACTTGGCTGGGATAAGAGGCAATGTAACACCATGTGATGCACCTAAGGAAGTGTTAGGTCCAGTTAGGGCAGAATACCTTGCCAAGCTTGAAAAGTTTGAGGAGACTAAGGCTAGGGAGAAGGCCATCCAAGATGAAATTGCAAGGAAGAGGCAAATAGTAGAAATGATGAGAGAGAGTGGGTATGAAGATGACGAGTATGATATTCAAGACTCCTCTTCTATCCCTTCCACCAATAACCCCTTTCAGTATGTTCCTCCTGTTGGCAAAAGATCAAACCCAACAAAGAGACCCAACCTCATGAGTTATTTCTCGTCCAATGCTAATCCCACAACCCCTGCTAGTGCCACTGCCTCCATGTCCCAGCCAACTCCAAGTCGTCAACCCACTTTGGATCAACATTGGAAAAAACAATGCAAAGAAGCTTCTCATCGGTACATTGCTAGATGGTGGTATGATTCAGATATCCCATTTAATGCTGCTAACTCACCTTATTACCAAGCTATGTGGGACTCTGTTTTTGTTGCAGGAAAGGGCTTCAAAGGCCCTACTGCACATGATTTAAGGGGAGCTCTTTTGCAACAAGAGATTTCTAGTATTGATGAGTATTTGACTGAATATAAAGAGTCATGGCTCAAAACAGGTTGTTCCATCATGTCAGATGGATGGACTGATGGAAGGAACCGCACTATCATTAACTTCCTTGTTGCTTGCCCTCGAGGAACAATGTTTTTGAGATCAGTTGATGCATCTGATAAGGTGAAGGATGGAACCCTTCTATTTGAGCTTTTGGATGAGATTATTCAGGAAGTGGGAGAGCAGAACGTTGTGCAGGTCATCACAGATAATGCCTCAAACTATGTTCTTGCTGGAAAGATGCTTGAGTCCAAGTATAGTACCATATTTTGGACTCCATGTGTTGCACATTGCATAGACCTCATGCTTGAGGACATAGGCAAACTGGAATGGGTAAAAAGCACTATAGAGCATGGCAAGTGCATTACAAAATACATTTACAACCACTCATGGGTATTGAACCTAATGAGGAAAAACACAGGGGGCAAAGAGCTTGTTAGGCCTGCCATTACGAGATTTGCAACTCACTTCCTCACGTTGCAATGTCTCAATTCTCAACAGAATAACCTGAAGAAAATGTTTTCTTCTGATGATTGGACTGAATCCCGGTGGGCTCGTAGACAATATGGAAAAGACACCAAAAAGAAAGTCTTTGACAATTATTTTTGGAAAAGGTCTTCAGAGCTGGTAAAAATTACTGAGCCCCTTGTTAAGGTGCTAAGAATGGTGGATGGGGAAAGGATGGCAATGGGATACATTTATGAGGCTATGGATCAGGCCAAGGAGCAGATACGGGCAGCTTACAAGGACAGGTTAGCTAAATATGGCCGGATATGGGAGATCATTGATAACAGATGGAACAATCAACTCCATCGTCCTATACATGCAGCTGGGTATTTTTTGAACCCAAAGTATCATTATAGATCTCGGCTAGGAGATCAGCAGGATGGGGAGATCAGATCTGGATTGATTGATTGCTTGGAGCGCATGGTCCCTAACCGTGCAGACCTTCTAGAAACACATAGACAAATTACTCTTTTCAGTATGGGAGCTGGTACCTTTGGAAAGAACTTGGCAAAAATGGCAAGAGATGTGGATCAACCAGGTAAGCAATTCCAATTTGTTTTTCTTTCCATGTTAAATTGTTTGTAAATAAGTAATGAAATGAACTATGTTACTAATGAATGTCTTTTTATTTGCAGCACATTGGTGGGCGTCATTTGGCGGCCACTGTCCTCAATTGCAAAGGTTTGCAATTAGAATCCTCAGCCAAACTTGCAGCGCTACAGGTTGTGAGCGCAATTGGTCTGTTTTTGAGCGCATACACACAAAGAAGAGAAACCATTTGGAACAGAAACGGTTAAATGATCTTGTGTTTGTGCAATACAACCTTCGCTTGAGGCGGAACCAACTGATGAACAAAACACCTGATCTAGATCCCATTGTGTTGGCTGATATTGATCCAACATCAGAATGGGTGGAGGAGATTGAAGATCCAGTGTTTGAGGCTGATTTTGATTTTGATGCAACAGCAGCGGGGGGTGAATTTGAAGCAGATTTGGTGGCACCATCAGACTCAGACCCAGGATTGGTAGCTGCATCAAGCAAAGGCAAACAACCAATGGTCTACTGTCGTGCACCTCGAGCAACTCCTGCTTCCATTAGGAAGAGGTCCACGTCTATTGTTATTGGTGGCAGGGATACTGAGGTTGCAGATGAGCCTGAGGGAGAGGCATCCTCAGACTCTGATCCAGATGATGTCTATGCAGCGCCAGCAGCCGATGTTGATCCTGTGTCTAGTAGCAGTGATGGATTTGATGATTGATCATCATTCATGTGTAGTCTTGTATTAGGCCAATGGCCTCATAGCTTGTAGCATTGTTTTTGGACTTTATGGGCCATTTGGAGCCTCATTTCTTATGTATTTTTCGATGATATGTATTGCACTCGGTGCCATTTTGATATATTCACATTTGCATGGTATATAAATGAGCAAACTTTGCATATTTTGTCTCTATTAGCTTGGAATCATGGTTGCAAATCTTAAAAATAGTTTTTTTTATTAAAAAAATTATTATTTAATGTATTTTTTTTAAACCGGTTCATTGGGTATCTGACCGCTCCCGGTTAGACCGGTTCCGGTTAGAAACCCGGTTCATTAGGCCACCGGTCCGGTCACCGGTTCCGGTTTTTAAAAC